>JAUESP010000311.1:2390000-2700000 GCA_030914335.1 Drosophila borborema | reverse complement strand
GGAGTTATAAGCGTCCAAAGTTCAGCCCAACCCACCCCCAAGCCACGGCAGCAACTGCGCAGTTAGCAGAGCGCGCGCCTCTAAGTGCGTAAAGAAGAAGAGTATCACTTTTTTTGCAGGGTTCAGGGTATCTCGTAGTCGAGCCGTCTCGACTAGAGCCTTCTTACTTGTTTTTAATGCTATTACTGAGCTGCAGCTGCTGTATGGGTCTTTGGCTACTGTTTGCTTTGACATTGGCCTTTTTCCAATAGAGAAAGTCATCGAGAAGCAGTTGCAGGGCAAGTGCGACATGAAACCATAATAATGCTTCGACATTGGAATAGTATCAAAAAAATGGAATGTCTGTTGAAGCATGTCCTGTCAAAATAGACTTTAAATGTCAAATGAGTCATAAGTAGCAACCAATCAAGTAGTCAACATGCATAACTTGCGGAACCAACCTCGTACATAAGTCTACATTGTATGCAGAATATTTCTGTAGTACATACTATACACATACGATATATCTACACACTTAACACTATATCTCTAATACAAACTTTCTTAAGGGCTAAAGCAATGTTGTTAAGGCAATGTTGGAGTGCTTCATGGATTCATAAGAGTTTCTATAAGTGGGAAAAATGTTTATGCACTTTAAACTTGTGCTCGCTGCTTAAGCTTCAGCCTAAACTGAAGCAAATCTAATACGAATCACATTGAAGCTGCAGCCCAACGTAATTTATTTGTATGCTTGCACTTTGAACTCCATTCTAGCTCTGCAAATGTAAAAATCAACTCAATATTAAGCCAAGTTACTTAAAAACTCCAATTTGCGCACATTTGCTATCCATTTCCAGTTCGAATCTCTTTGGAATGCTTGCATTTTAGTTCAGACAAATTCCAATTGAAATGCAAAGTGTTAAATTCTAACCAGAAAACTTGCGTTGCGCTCATTGGCTGTCTGTCTATTTTCAGTTAGAATCCATTGATTGTCTGTCTATTTCCAATTGGAATCTGCTTGAAATGCTTGAATTTTAGTTAAAGCAAATTCCAATCGAAATTCAAAGCGTGAAATTCTAATAAGAAAATTTTGCGTTGACATTGCGCCATTCGTTCTGCCTATTAATTGGGTATGTGGGTGTTAGTCTATGTGTGTGTGTGCGTGTGTGTGTGTCTGTCTGTGTTTGTGTACTGTGCGCCATTTGCATTTTCATAGACGTGAATTTATTTGGGCTTAAAGCTGACGACAAAAAGGGTTGCCTATGCAAAGCCAAGAAATGCTTAAGGTATGCGACATCATCTGGCAGCAACTCGAGTGAGTGAGTGGCAGGAGTCGCAGCAGTCGCAGAACAATTCGCTGACAATGGTGCCCAAATAGGCCTTGAACTCCACGTGGCACCTCGCACCGAGGCGAGGTAGGTGTGCGAACGTCGTGTCCGAGTTTAATTAATTACCGGAAAACTGTTAATATTTGCATTGCCTTCAAAAAGCTCCGCAACCGACCATCCAACCGACCGTCCGACCGACAAGAGATCCGCAACGGGCAAACACAAAGAGCCCAACGACGAGGCCCACAAAGGCAAGAGAAGAGCGGCAGGAGGTGACGGGCAGGCCTGGGGGCCACACTGAATCGGTGTTGCCCAGCAGGCGTGCACGATGGCGCCTTTTTTTTTTAATATTTATACCCTGCAGTCATGCAAAAAGCAGCAATATATGCATGAGTGTGTGTGAGTCGAAATGCAAATGGAAATTTATTTTTATAAATATTTATCACAATTTGCCAGCGAACTATGAGGCTGATATGCACACGTGCATACGACTAAGGAGTATCTGTTAGTTGTGCATGTCTTTTGTTGGCTGCATAAATTCTCGAATTTTATTATTTTCACTTTTATTTCTGTTTTTTTTGCTGCTCGTAATATAATTTCTCAAAAAATGCGCTGAAAAGTATGCAATGCCAAATTATGCTGCGCTGCTGGCCCTGTGTGTGGTGATGGTGGGGGACAAAGGCGTGAAGGGGGCGTGGCTGTTGGATAGATGGTTAGCTTAGCTGACTGCAGGTGGCCCATGGCCCATGGCCCATGTCGAGTGGCTGCGAATGGCTCGATGGGCAGCAGCAGCAATGCCAGAAGGCAAAGGAAGCGCTGTTTTTAGCCTGCAAATGAACGACAGTCAAAAACAAAAATTTCACATTGTCCATTTTGTTAACATTTTTCACAGTTACACTGTCTGTATGTATGTGTGTGTGTGTGCGTGTGTGTGTGTGTGTGGTATTCTTTTGTGTATCCAATTCCAATTGGATTGAGTTAGCTGAACATTCAGTAAAAGAAGTCAACAAAAGCGAAACAAGTTAATGCACTTCGCTTAAAGTGCAACTGCATTATTAAAGCAATTCCAATGGAATATTTATGCAGCTATAGAGCAACCAACTACAATGCACACGTGGAATTCTACATTTGGCATTGGCATACACTAGAGCAGCAATTCAGATTGGCCAACAACTGCAGACTGCTGCAGGCGAACAAGTTCTATTTTGCAATGAATGTGAATTGTTGGCAGGACATAGAGCGTTTGCTCTAAGCGTGAGATAAGCGTGGGATAAGCTTAGGATAAATGTGGATGATGTGGATGAGCGTGCCAATGGGTCGAACTATACTCTCACACATCATCGATGTTTCAATTCTTTGCTGAATAGAGGAATTCGCATTTAAATGTATATAACAAGCAGCAGGAAGCGTGGCTGTCCCCAATAATTATAAAAAAATATATATTCCTGATCAGAATCAGCACATAAATAAAATGTATACATTCTAGGTATGCCTGTTCTCAGATCTCAGAAATAAATAAAAAATGTAAAAAGAAAAATTCAAATTAATAATAAAATGAAAATAAGCATATTAAAATAAATAATTATCAAAATATTAAAATAATTCAATAAAAAAAAATTTATAAAAAATTAATAGAAAAAAATCCATCAGAAATAAAAAAAGGATAAAGTAAAATAAATAATAAATTAAATAAAACTAAGTACATTAAAATAAATAATTATTAAAACATAAAAATAATTCAATAATATAAATTCATAAAAATGAATAGGAAAAAAATCCATCAGAAATAAAAAATAATTTAAAAAAGGGTTAAGTAAAATAAATAAAAAATAGTAATAATAAAATTACATAAAATTAAAATATATAATTATTAAAACATTAAAATAATTCATTCAAAAAAATTGATAAAAATTAATAGAATAATAAAATAATAATATAAACTAGCTAAAGTAAAATTAATTATAAATTAAATAAAAATGAATATATTAAGGGAAAAAATTATTAATTATAATTATAGCATTGAAATAATTCAAAAAAAATAAATTTAAAAAAATTAGTGGAAAAAAATCCATCAGAAATATAAAAATAATCTAAAAATGGATAAAGTAAAATAAATAATAAATTAAATAAAAATAAATATATTAAAATATATAATTATTAAAACATTAAAATAATTTAATAAAAATAAATTCATAGGAATTTATAAATAAAAATCCATTTATGAACATTAAATACATAAAAAAAAAAATAAATAATTAATTATATAAAAATTTTTAAATGAAAAAAAAGAATAATAAAAAATAACTAAATAAAAATAAAATTGAAAAAAATCCATTTATAATAATAAATAATAAAGTACATTAAAATACATCATTAAAAATAATAATTTAAAAATGAATGAATAATATTAAATTAAATGAATTGATTAATAATATAATAATAAAAAATAAATAAATAAAACAAATTAAACTGAAAGTTGTTAATGAGAATAAAAAAAAAAATAAATAAATAAATAAATAAATAAAAATAAATATACAAATAAAATAAATAATTAAATAAAAACTCATAATTAAAAATAATTCAGTAAAAATAAATGATTTAAAAAGCGAATAAATAAAAATCAATTTATTGATATATGTATATTTTATTTATCATTTATTAATAATATATTAATTTAGTTAATACAAAACATTAATAAATATTTATGCCCTATATTTCCATTGCAGATGATGGAGCACGCCTGGCACAACTACAAACTATATGCTTGGGGCAAGAACGAGCTGCGTCCGTTGTCGCAGCGTCCGCATTCGGGCAGCATATTCGGCTCGTATGATCTGGGCGCCACAATTGTGGATGGCTTGGACACGCTGTACATCATGGGGCTGCAGAAGGAGTATAAGGAGGGACGCGACTGGATCGAGCGCAGATTCTCGCTGGACAACATCAGCGCCGAGCTGTCTGTGTTCGAGACGAATATACGCTTTGTGGGCGGCATGCTGACGCTCTATGCATTCACCGGGGATCCAATGTACAAGGAGAAGGCACAGCATGTGGCCGATAAGCTATTGCCCGCTTTCCAAACGCCCACGGGCATACCGTATGCGCTGGTCAACACCAAGACGGGCATGGCCAAGAACTATGGCTGGGCATCCGGCGGCAGTTCGATTCTGTCCGAGTTCGGTACACTTCATCTAGAGTTTGCCTACCTGAGCGACATAACGGGCAATCCATTGTATAGGGAACGTGTGCAGACCATACGCCAGGTGCTCAAGGAAATTGAGAAACCCAAAGGACTCTATCCGAACTTCCTCAATCCCAAAACAGGCAAATGGGGACAGCGTAAGTAGATGGAATTTGATGAGATCAATTATGAAAGATATTAATCGTTGAATCCCTTACGGCAGAGCACATGTCACTGGGCGCCCTGGGCGACAGCTATTACGAGTATCTGCTCAAGGCCTGGCTGCAGTCGGGCCAGACGGACGAGGAGGCACGCGAAATGTTTGACGATGCCATGCTGGCGATCATTGATAAAATGGTGCGCGTTAGCCCCAATGGCCTGACGTATGTCTCCGATCTGAAGTTCGATCGTTTGGAGCATAAAATGGATCATCTGGCCTGTTTCTCGGGTAGGTTAAATGGAGTTGTTATCTTAATTGTATGAGATATTAATCAATTATTATATTAATATTAATTAATTAATTAGAGGAAACCTAAAAGTATAATATAAGCGAAGGAAAAATTTATTTCCTTTTCCTTTCATATTCATATTTTTTATTGAATTTTGCTTGTTTTATATAATTGCTTTCTTTTCCATTCATATTCATTTTTTTCCTTTATTGCGTTTTACTTTTTTTTATATAATTTTTTTCCTTTTCCTTTCATATTAATTTTTTCGTTTATTTAATTTTTATTTTTGTTTGTTTTTTTTTAATATGAATTTTTTCCCTTTTCCTTTCATATTCATTTTTTATTTTATTGCATTTTACTTTTCTTTTTTTTTAAATTATTATTTTACATAATATATATAATATATTATTTTACATAATATATATATATATATATTTATTTTTTTTTTTTTTTTTGAAAAAGGAAAGGAAAAAAATCAATGAATATGATCTTTTTCTTAGCTCCTTTTAATTTAAATAAATTATTATTAAATTTGTGCTATATTGAAATTTACTTTTTTTAAGTACTTTTTATAGAGTGGGCCCTCGGTTAACGAACACAATTCGTTCCATCATCCTGTTCGTTGTCGCATTTAAATCAATGTTCAAATGAATTCCAAGTTTAAAAATATTGCACCATGTTTCAATTATAACTTCCTTCAATAAGGAAAATAACATAAAATGCATCCAAATTTTAAAGAACTCAAAATGGACGGAAGAGGAAAAGAGAAGGAAATCTTTGAATATCTCTGTTGCACATGTGACGTCACAAACTCCACTGACTTAAGCATTTTCTTCTGTTACCTTTACGTCTGATAAAGTCCGTAACACAACTTCTTGCTTTAAGACATATTGCGATTCTACGAGTTCTGCAGTTTTCCAAATATTTTTGATCGTTAGCCAAACATTGTTCGTTAAGCGAAACTTAATTTCCTAGAAAAATGTGTTCGTTAAGCGAAATGTGCGTTAACCGAGGGTCTACTGTAGCTACGCTTTAGATTCTGCATGATTTACTTTTAAAGTTTCGTCTTTATATAGCATAGCTGAACGATCCGGCAAATGAGATTTCCTCTTGGATTTGCTGAACTGATATTCCAATATTTTTCCGCTCAGTCAATTGTTAATTCTTAAAATTTGCTTTAACTTAACTCTGATATATTTATTTCTAATATTCCTTCAATATTTCAGGCGGTCTCTTTGCTTTGGGCGCTGCCACGCGCCAGAACCAGCACACGGACAAATACATGGAGGTGGGCAAGGGCATTACCAATACCTGCCATGAGAGCTATATACGTGCGCCCACACAGCTGGGACCCGAGGCATTCCGGTTAGTCTTCAGTCAACTTCAGTGAATTCGCTTGTTTGTACGCTAGCTAATCTCTTCGATCTGCTCTTCAGTTTCAGCGATGCAGCTGAGGCACGCGCCCTGCGCTCACAGGAGAAATACTATATACTGCGACCGGAGACATTCGAGAGTTATTTCGTGCTCTGGCGGCTGACGCATGATCAAAAGTATCGCGACTGGGGCTGGCAGGCGGTGCTGGCCTTGGAGAAGCATTGCCGCACACCGCACGGCTATTGCGGCCTGCGCAATGTCTATCAGCAGGAGCCGCAGAAGGACGATGTTCAGCAGAGTTTCTTCCTAGCTGAAACACTCAAGGTACACAAACAGACAGACAGACAGCAAATTGAATTGAATTGAATTTGAATTGAATTAACTTATTAATTAACTTTGTCCTTTCTGCTCTGCAGTATCTGTACTTGCTGTTCTCAGACGACTCCGTGCTGCCGCTGGACGAGTGGGTCTTCAACACCGAGGCGCATCCGTTGCCCATTAAGGGCGCCAACATTTACTATCGCAAGGCGCCGGTGGCGCTACCCGCATCGAATGCCTCATAAGGCAGCCAACGCAGTCTGCTTAACTTGACCGTGTCAATTTTGTTTTTTTTTTTTTTTTTGCTTTTAAATTCAATTGACTATATTTTGGAGTAATATTAATATTATTTAAATAACAATTTTTTTTTGTAATTTTATTTGTCTGTTTAGTTTAGTTAGCTTACCATTATATATATAATTTTTAATGTGTATTACGATTAGATTTGACTGCACAATGACAACAACAACAACAAAAACAACTACAAATGGATCTTTCGTTACCCTGACCCTAAACTCTATGTAACATATTTATGCAACTTCTCATATATATATATATATTTATATATGTGTATCTAAGCGAGAGCAAACACGCATCCCGATGTAGTTATTAATGTGTTAGCCATCCTGTAGATCAAATCAAATCAAATCAAACTCAAGATAGTAAAAACCATTTGAACAGTTTACAAGTAATAATAATCTTTATGATATATAGACAGATTCACACACACACACACACACACACACACACACACAAGTAAACATACTCACACAGACATAGACGATTTATATTTATGTATAAACTCAGGTGTTCGAATTATGATTTCTTTGAAAAAAACAAACAAAAACAAAAACTTTGTAAGCTTTGATTCTATTCTCAATATCTTCCCAACTGCAACTCTCTCTTTCTATCTCTCTATATATCCATATATATATATATATATTTATAAATCTAACACTGTATCTAGTTGTAGATCTATTGCATCTAGTTATTGTATTTGTATCACATTAATGAACTTGCATTTTGAATCTCTCTCTATCAACTATCAAAACATTCAGTGGCACATTCTGGGATCGACTTTGTTTTGTATATATATATTTCCCCTAGCAACAAAATGAAGGTTGGCATTAAGCTGAGTTGAAGATTTGCAACAAAACAAATCAGATAATTGTCAAGTTATTGTTTATATATATACTTTAGTCTAAATATATAATACAACTAATACAACCTATTGTAATAGCACCTAGCTTACTTTAAACAATTGTAACGCATATTACTTTACATCAGCATCAAGCGAAACGAATCTTAAATCTATGATATATATAAATATAAAACATAAAGTAAATAAATAAATATATATATATTTATATATTGCAAATTAAAAAGTAAAAAATAAATTAAATAAATTAAAGTAAATGAGAAAATGTAGGAAATTGTTTAAGCAAAATATTTATACAATTATACAAGAAGCGAAATAATTTAATTTTTATCGATGTAAAGGGTTTTTTTTTATAATCCTAAGCGTAAGTTATAACGAGGATATTGATATTAATATTAAAGAAAATTAATTAATAATAAACACAAAAATACAAAATTAAATCGAAAATGTTAAATTTTTGTAATCTTCTTCGGCACTTCGGCAACAGCTCTTCCAGCTGTGAGAAGTCATTTTAGAGAAATACGAACACAAACACACACACACAACACATAAATATATACATATATCGATATATATATATATGTATGCATATTTTTTTTATGTTATATCAATGTAATTGTAAGACCGAACGTGAAAATAATTGTATAATTGCGAGTCGAATAAATTTGTAAATGCATGAATTTGTGAAAGAACGAAATTTGTGAACGAATCTCTCCCCAGGGACGGGCAGACAGTGCATGAGGATATTATAGTAAATGCTTAAACATAATTGTATTGGACTAACCCATAAGTTTAATAAAAACCTAATGAATAATATAAAAGTAATTTGAAATATCATTTTCTATCTATATAGTTGCAGTAAATCAATTCCATATCATGCTATCGGTATTACGCAGGGCTCACGTCTTACGTTAATACTACAGAACATAAGTTCGATTTTAGCTATAGTCCTACAATTTTTCTTGATTGAGTTCTCTTCTATTCTTTTTAAAATAAAACTTAAACTTTTTTTTTGCATATACATATGTATATTTTTGTTATTAAACAAAAAACTCACATAAAAAAGCTAGATCAAATTTTGTCTTCAGGATAGCAGAGTCAAATTCAATTGTGATTATTTTTGGAAAACCAAATATATATTACACTGTATATATATACTCTATATAGTACCTATCTATATAGGCACTACATGTAGTTGAATCCTTTGAACGAAATTCTCAGATTGCAGTTTACTGAAATTCTCAACTATCTGAAGAAAAAATCTTTATAAAAAGTAACAGACATATGAAAACTATAATTCACATCCCTGGAAATTACGTATTATTAGGAAAGGGCCTTATTAAAAAGTAAAGTAAAGTTAAAGGTAGTACAGTTAGAGAAATGCATATAATCCTCACAACTTATTTTTAGATATCCAGAAGAGAACTGGCTTTAAACAAAAAATTCAAAGGTAGTACTTCTGAGATAATAATACAAGAGACAATATAGAGATCATATTTATTTAAATAAAACATATTTACAAATATAGTTATAATTTATTGTATATAGTTACCTTATATACAAAGTATAGAGTACCCTATAAAAAAGGAAACCTGAGATACTACTTTCAAGTTTAATTCAGGTTTTTTTTTTTTTGTTTTTTTTTTGAGTTCGTTTCTCAGATGTACGTACGTTCACGGTCTAAATAGGAAGTTTCTGGTTCTCAGCGTGTTTATTTCAATGCCATTTAAGCTCTACTCTTCTAACAGAAATTCAAAGTGCTTCAATAAACAAATATCACATTTGTTTATTGTGCGTAATTATGAGAAAATAAATAAACAACTCTGAAGAGAACGAGAGTGAAGCGGAACTAAATTACGATTCTTGTGCGTGTAAATGGGTATGTACATGCATATACATGTAATTAATTGTAATTTACTACCGGTCAGCATATGACCCGCTACAATTTCTTTGCTGGCATGACTAACACGTGAGCGACTCTATTAAAAAGTATATGCACTTGCGCTTAAGGCGAACAAAGCGCTCTGTGAGGTTAACAACATTTCACACTCAACCCGGAACGGGAACGCGACAGCGCTCCAGCTTGCAATGCGAGCGGGCAAAGTCCGCCAAGCAGAAGACGAGCATAACACTCTGCAAATGGCTGGGCGAACAAAGCATAACCATAAAACGTATAAGAAGCACGCCCGCCCGCTAGTTGCCGCCCACCAGCACCAACAGCCAACCAACACATAAAAAGAAACGAAATGAAACGAAACGAAGAGTGTAAAAGACTTTAGATTCAAAAGTCATTCCACTCGCAGAGCGCAGACAAAGACAGCTCTGCATTGCGTTTACTGTTGCTCCCTCTCACTCTCTTCTCGCCGTGTCTCTTCCGCTCTTATTCGCACGCTCTCTTTGTGATTCGTTTTGTGCGGGAAGCATAGCTGCAGCCCGTCGTTCTCCTGCTGCTGCTGCTCCTGCTCTTCTTCTCCTTCTTCTTCTTCTTCCTCATTTTATTCTTTGTCGGCTAGACGAGCCCGCCAGACCAGCTGAGTTGCTTTTTGCCGGTCGCAGCGACACTGCGCTTATTGATTTTTGTTGTTGCGATGCCCTAACCGCAGCAAACAACCCTGATTTGAGCATACGCTATGCGAAACGGGCAGGTCTCTTGTATATGTATATAAATATTATTATTTGATAAGGGCAAAGATAGACTACAAACAAGCTCAAAAGGTTAATGAGCATTTTGATAATTAATATGTATAAAAATAATATGAGCATTTCTTAATGTTCAAAATGTTTTTCTGCTTTGTTAAAAAATTAAAATTTTAATTTTTTAAATTAAATACAAATAATTTTATGAATGGGAGAAAGAATAATTTCCATTTTAAATCCTTTGTTCGCACACATCAATTTCAATTGAATACGCCCATAAATATAGTAGAGCATTCAGCTGTCGACCTGGCGTGCACAAAGTTCTTTGTGTTTTTGTTTTGGTCGTTGACGTTCGCGGCTTCGCTTCTAGCAACCGCACAGTTGATTGCGAGTTTTCGAGCGAGTCGGAGCGTCCGTTGCAGTTGCATCCAGCAAAGTCTTTGATTCTCTCGCCATATATTTTTGCACATCTGTGTGTGTGTGTGTGTGTTTTTTTACTATTATTTTTAAATTTTGAATTCGCAAGTGCAGTGTTTGTGTCGGAATGCCGTTCCCCATTCATCCACCGAAGCAAATGCCTTGCCCGCACTGGCAGCATTTTCCCATCAGTCCCGTGGACAGCAAGCCGGCACCGTTTGGCAGCAGCAACAGCAACAGCAGCAGTAACGGCGGCGGCTTCAAGGGCGACTCAGTCGAGAAGCCACCAGAGCCGGTGTCCTATCGCTACTGTGTGCAATGCAAGGCAGCTGGCAAGGATGTGGGCGGCATCAATCAGCAGGATTGAAGATCCATTTGAACATCTTCACCACCCATTGGACAGCAACAGCTCCGGCAGCAGCACCACCCATCCACCCAGCCAACCACTCATTCAGCACTCACCAATTCAAATCAAATCAAATCCAATCAAATCGAACCACATCACTTCCACCTCAACTACTCCACGCCATGACAATGGACAGCACAATCTCGAGTGGGGGGGCCAGCGCTGAGTGCGAAATTTATTATGATTATGATTTTCAAGTTTTTGTTTTTTTGTTTCTAACAATTTTGTTATTTATAAGATTTGTGTTTGACTACAACTCGTCGTATCTTTTGCATTTTATTTCACGTGCCAATCATAGCTACACTATAATCATATATACTATATAATCTGTATATACCTATACCACATCTACATATAATTTTGAAACATTCAAAATGCTTAAGCTAAGGTTTTGCTACAAAACTTATTTTTTACACTCCAGACTATATTTGATATAAAAATAAAAAATAATCGAAAAAAAAACTGAGACCAAAACAAAATAAACGCACGACGCATATAAAAAACGAGTTTGTTCTACAGACACACGCAAGCATAGCTAGCTATGTAAATGTTTGCATGTGTGTGCATGAGTGGCTTGAATTATGTGTGCGTGTGTGTGCGTGTTTGTTTTCTTGAGCGGCATACATTTCTTATTTTATTTTTTTGTGGGACTTGTTTGTGTTTGCCTGCTGCCGCTGCTCTTGTTGTTATTGCTGCTGCTGTTGTTGTTTTTGGATCGTGCGTTACGTTTACTTCTTTTTTATCAGTTTTCAAGGTCAGCGGACAGAACAGCAGCAGCAGCAACACAACATTAAAACATTTAAAATTTCATGCATAGACGCGCGATAAGCATACCAAATTGAAACGAACAGAACAGAAACATCTAGCAGAGCCTCCTCACACATAATCCAACAATTTCCATACATTTCGATTTGGGTGTTGCGTTAGCATTTCGTTTTCTCTTCTCGCACTCTCTTGTGTGTCGCCTTCGTCCCCCACTTCGTTCGAGCTTGGGGTTTTCGGCTTGTAATCGGGTTAATTAGTTCGCATTTCGTCGTTTGCCACACGCAACTGCAGAAATGCAAGAGGAACACTCAGCAGCTCAGCTGGTTGACGAAGTTCAACAAACTGTTGATGTGCAAAAATAAATACGCACTCTCCTACACACGCATACACAGCAGACATCTGTATGTGTGTGTGCGTGCGTGCTTGCACTTGCCGAAGAGCAAAAGTGAAAAAAGTGTCCCATCCCATTCCATCCCAACTTATCAAGCACAGACACAATCGAGCCCCTTACATACATATGTATGTGTGTATGTTTGTATAAACATATGTACGTGTATAAGAAATTGATATAAGAGACACATGCAAGCAGAGTGTGCAAATTAAAATATTATACACGTAGGTGTTATACATATTGAATGCTCAATATACTGTAGATCCTCGGCTAACGAACACAATTCGTACCAGCATCTTATATGTTAACCGAAACTTAAAATTCTTGCACCTAAATTGCATGCAATTCGTTATCCTAGGGTCCACTGTACATATAGACTCAACATGCGCATATATGTACTAACTGTTATACGATATATGAAATGTTCTACTATGTAGCCAGGAAAGCTGTACATACAGAAGACTAGATATGTATGTACATACATATGTATAAATGTATAAATGTACGTAAAAATATTAACTGTTATACTGTATCAAATTTATACGACAAATAGTACATATACAAAAGAATTTAAGATATTACACACATAGAACACTTTAAGGTTCTATACACACAGAATACTCCAGAAGTATAGAATATGTACATATGTATACTTAACTGTTCTATCATATATGTAGTTGTTATATACGAGAGTAAATAGACAAAATATAAAGTGTTATACACATTACATCATATTCTAGATATAGCCTATGTACATATATGCATTTATATCTTTGAACTATTCTAACATGAGGAGCTCTATGATTTATGTACATAAAGTGTTATACGTTTAGTTGTTATACTTCAAACATAGTCCATTCATATGCACATACATATGTACATACATTCCCTATTTCTTATCGTTGGGTGTGCCGAATACAGAGGTAATATACATACATGTGTATGTATGTATATACCTAGGTAGACCCGCTTTCTATCGTATCTCTCTACAGCCAAACATAAATACATTCCATCGTATCTTTATTAACAGCAGCAATCCAAACATATACAAATATATACGTATATATGTACATATATATCTAGGTATGCTGATGTTACGACGAATCGCCAAGTATCGCCATAATTAAAAATAAAAAGAAGAGTTGGGTAGGTACATATAACACTTGGCCAGCATATAAACAAGCAATCGAATTTAAACATCCAAATAAATAGCAAATTATTCGTTTGATATCTACGGAACAGGCGGGGGCGTGGCAAATGGCTTTATAACTAGAAGTGTAAACATAAAGAAATACATACGTGACTAATGCAACCAATTTAATGGAGGTAAACATCTGTCACATACATATGTACAGTATATACAGTTGTGGAAAAATAGTAGTGCGACTAATTTTGGGTGAAAAATCGAAATTATTATTAAAATTAATCATTAATTCAAGTATTCGTTCAAAAACTCTTTTGAAAATATTGCGTCTTTCACAGAGTTGTATTTGTCAAACTGTACTACTACTATTAATACTACAACTAATACTACTACTACTACGACTACTACTACTACTACTACTACTACTACAACTACTACTATTACTACTACTACTACTACTACTACTACTACTACTACTACTACTACTACTACTACTTCTACTACTACTACTACAACAACTACTACTATTAATAGTACTACTACTATATGTATCTATGCATATAAGCCCCAATATGCATAGACATATTTGTGCATCTGTGTCTTACATCTAGTGGGAGATTTACCTAATTTAATAATTATTATTATCTACATATGTATTGCGGAACTGAACGCGTATTATGTAATCGTGTATGCCCGACTCGAACATTCTTACTCTATTTATCGATTACAACAAATTCAGTCTAAGATCTGTGGAACGGCGGTCGCCAAGCTAATAGACCTCGGCCCGAGGGATCTGCAGGTAAACAGAAGAGAGAGGAACATTCTGGTTGAGATTGCCATAAATTAAGCAACAGACTTGAGCCGTGACCAGCATAGATAGGTAAAGCCTCTTCAGCACAGACACCTGCTGAGAATTGGGTAGATAGAAGCAGCAGGGATTTAAAAGACTTGTACTGATTACATATTCATCGAAAAGTATCATAAAAATAAAGTAAATAATAATTTAGGGTGCGTACAACAAGAAAATGTAATGTAATAATAAAAATATAATATATATGTATAAACTTATAGATAATAGTTAATAAATAATAAATAATATACATACATATATGTCATATATTACATGTATATATATGAATATATCTTTTTTAATCAGAGTACACAAATATCTGTAGACCGTTTCTCAATATCTGCAAATACATACATTTCTGCAACTGTCTTTCACTCACGCCTTGTGTACAAACTGAAAGAGCTGCCAATTCGGCTCTTTGGCTCTTCAACGAGTTCGTTCGCGATCAAAGAGAAAACTTTTCTCTGTGTGCATTAGTGTGTATGCGAGGATGGTCTTCGCTAAACACAGCGACAGCGTACGTGAGTGAACATGTGTGCATGTGTATGTGAGAGTGAAGTGAACACTCTTTGCATGCACTCTGAGTTACCTGCTCGAGCGAGCGCTAATCGTATTGCCCCCAAAACGAAGTTCGGTAAAAGAGCTTCACACGAATAGCAGCAGGGCGCGCAAAAAACGAAAAGAACTGAAGGCTCTTGCCCTGAGTGGAAGCGAGAGCGAGTGCATATGATTACTTTCGGCTAATCTCGCGTGAAGGTTAAATTTAAATTAAATTTAATATTTCAAGAGTTTTGAATATAATGTAAATATCATATAAAGAAACCAGAAACTTTTGAGAGTTTTATTAATTACGAATAAATATTAAATAATATATAATATATTCATTTATGCATGCGACTCGTTTCAAATTGTTAATAAAATGCAATAAAACAAAAGGAAAGTTTTGCATTATTCAGACAGAAGTATTTAAAGAAATTCTTATAATTAAAAGAAATTTATGAAATTAAACTAGTAAAAATATATTTCTTATAAGCTACGATCTAGGAATCTTATAAGATTTCTGCTCAATTTCTTACACATATAAAACAGAAACATTCTTTTAAGAACATATTTTCTTAACGAGCAAACATTTAATTTTCTTTTAAATTAAATTTTACAATATATTTATTTTTGTAAAAGCAAATGTCTAAAGGCACATTACATTATCAAATAAAAAATAAAAATTCGTAGGTGATTTCCAATTCAAATGATAATCAAATTAGATTTTCCTTTAAGCAGAAATGAAATGCAAAACAATCTGGCAGCACCGCTCGCAGAGAACGAAAAGAACAATTCAAACAGAACGCAACGCGACAAGTGGAACTAAAACGCGGAACTATCGCCGGCAATGGACAATGGTGCCGGAACGAGTGGCTCACAATGAACAACATCGCTGCATTGACATTATTAATTCTAAGAACATGAAGCCGATTTCAAAAAGTTAACTTGAAAAGATATAGCAACGCCCACACAACCCACCCAATCACACACGCACACACTTAGCTGCCGCCAGTTGCCATTTCGTGAGTACGTGGCCGAGACGCGCGCACACAACTGTTGCGATTTATGTTAGCGTGCAATATGGATTATCAATACTACGACGATGAGGCGGACTACTCGGACGAGGAGGAAGGCGTTGGCAATGAGCATGCCTACATTGATCATGATGCCGGCCGGCGAATGAGTCACGATTATATCGATGAACACTTGGCCAGCGTCACGGACCGTCTGTTGGACAGCTACGAGCACTGCATCCTGCCCTCGTTCAGTCAGGTGGCGGCCTACATTGTGCCGCTGCTGGTGGGTTGCTTGCTGTGCCGGCTGCTGAGCGCCGTTTATGCGCGCCGGGCACGTCTCGTGCCCAGCTCCGGTCCCAGTTGCGCCTGCAGCTGGCAGGAAGCGAACAGCATGAAGCTGGCGCCGCTGCATCTCATCAATGCATTGTGTGGCGCCGGCATCCTCTATGTGACACTCGGCCAGCGTATGCTCATCCTGCAGCTGCTCGCCGGCATTAGCTATGCGCTGTTGCAGCTGATGCGCCTGAGCAAGGGACGACGACCAGCTGTCGCCATAGCCGTACTCAGCATCGGCAGCCAGTTCATCTATGAGTTGGCCATCTGGAAGAAGCGTAACGACTGGCCCCAGCTGCGTGGCCTCCAGATGGTGACCAACATGAAGGTCATCTCGCTGGCCTTCGACCTGTCAGCCACGGGCGCCGCCGGCTTCCACATGCCCAACATCATCGCCTATCTGGGCTACATTCTCAATCCGGCCACCTGTGCCCTGGGCCCCTGGCTGAGTTATGCCCGCTATTTGGAGTCGCTGCACACCAAGCCCCAGTTGCTCCGCAATCTCTGCCAGATGCTGCTCAACGTTCTGCTCTGCCTGATGGCGCTGATCATCAGCAATTGCATTGCTCCGACGTTGAGCGAACTGAACTCTCCGACAGATCCTACGCTGACCGTGCAACGGCGTGGCTGGCGCCATTGGCTGGTCATGTACACGGGCGCCCTGAGCGTGCGCACCAGTCACTATTTTGTCAGCCTGCTCAGCCAGGCGCAGCTGGCCGCTGCCGGGCAACGACTGGATGCCGGGGGCAACGATTCCCAGAAGCAGCTGCTCGGCGAGCTTGTCGTGCGCCCGTGGCGCATCGAGTGGCCCCATTCACTGAGCGCCCTGGTGCGCTGCTGGAACATGCCCATGCACGAGTGGCTCAAGCGCTATGTCTATGCCACGTCCAAGCAGGAACAGCTGCAGGCACAGGGCCCATCACAGACCGAGGCACAATCCCGCAACAGCACAATGGTGGCCGTCTTCTGCACATATATCGTATCCTCACTGCTGCACGGCATGGACTTTCGCATCTATCTGGTGCTCCTCTCGCTGGCCACCTTCGCCGAGGGCGAGACGATGCTGCGCCGTCATCTGGCAACGCTCTTCAATGCCTGCGTCACGGCTAATCCCTGTCCCGGTGCCGAGCGCTGTCGCTATGCCCATTGCCCGCAGCGCTTGGGCTGGTGCTGCTGGCGCACCTGGCTGGTGAAGTTCATCAATCTCTGCTTCACCCTACTGGCCATTGCCCATCTGGCCTACCTGGGCATCGTGCTGCTCAATGAGACACTCTTAACGGAATCCGAGGAGGAGCTGCCCTTCATGTACCATTGGTCGGCGGCTGGCTATCTCAGTCACTATGTCGGCATCGGCATGTTTCTACTCTACATGTTCCTATCGTAAGATGGAATTGGCGACGGACGACTGTTTACTCGCTCCTCCACGCTCCCGATGCACTTTCTCTCCCACCCACATTTGGGCAACTGCAGCGGCTTTATGTGATTACTGCATTGGCATACCATATATACTTACATACATACATACATACTTACACGCCTACATACTTACATACATATATTTATATATACATCACTGGAGCAGCATTGGCTCCTCTGGCCTCCTGGCTCCCTGACGGCATCTGGCATCTGGAGCTGTCGTTAAACGCATAACCGAACTGATTTTGACAACTGTGAATCTCTTTTTAAAAACTATTTGTATTTTTATCATATACTATTTATACACCTATATATATAATACATATACATACACATATATATGTAATGTACTCTGTATGTCTGTCCACCTATGTTTATCTAATAAATGTAAATTACATGTTTTTAATATATATACATATTTATATTTATTTTCTCTTTGTTTAGGTACATTTCCTTGAGGTTCACTTCAAGTGGCATTTTGATATATCTTAATACAAGCTCTTCCCCTTTGATAATTGTGGCATCTCATGTCTGCTACCTAAGATGTACCTAATCTAAAAATAATATATTTTTGTATAGTTTAGCATCATTGGTACACCTATTAATTACCGTTAAAATACTTTAAACATTCCAGCAGCTTATGTCTGCCAGCACAAATTCTCCTAAACAAATTTCACAAATTGTATTTGGTAAAATATTCACATACCTTTCAAATCCTTGCTACTCATCCTCTCATATTAGTAGAGAACTTCATGATGGTACATTCTTTCTACTCATTTCATGATCATGGCATCTCATGTCTGTCCCTCAAAGTGTACTTTGAAAATTATATTTGGTACAGTAGTAAAATATATTAAATTCTTAATATGTATTCCTTCCCATTTCATACATAGCTCTAAAATCTCATATCTGTAACTCAATATGTACCTACTTTTATTTCATGAATTGTACGATTCATGTGATATTTTGGTACATTTAAATGCTTTAGCATATTATTCATAACTTAGCTATACTTATTTTAGTTATATCGTTTATCCGGCACTTTTATTGTACCTTTTTCATCAACTGAACTTTCGACGTTTTAAATTATGCTGAAAATAGGTACATTAGCAGAGTACCTTGCATATTAATGATAACTATTTCCCTGTTACTCAAAATGTTTCATATTCCATCAATTCTATTGTTGCATGCAAGTGTACACATTTAGGTACATCGGTACATTTTTAATAAGAGTTTATTGGTTTAGATATTGAACGCTTAATCTTTTCTAAATACTCTTTTTATGTTTTTCAGCTATAAAATATTTCATTTTAGTTTTTATTCCCGTCTGTTTATATATAAATTACATGTACCATTAACGGAGTCTACTGTACAAAGGTATAAATTTTATTAAATTTGCTTTTAAGTTTCCTTCTCTTTACCTAATTTAGCACAAAAACTTGCTTTCCATGGGCAACTCCGTTCATCGCTCTAAATGTACCATCTAACTATAGTTATTGGCATATTGGTACATCTGCTGGAAATGCTCTGAATGTGCTACAATCAGATTTCATCTGTGTACTTTGCCACATAGAAATACTTTCCACTTTGAGATAATTTGTAAGCTAGGCCAAAAGTACCTAACTGCCAAAGGTACCTATGTAACAAAAGCAGCTATATTACAAAGGTACAGGTATACCAAAAGTACCTATTTAACAAAAGATCTATTACCAAATGTACCTATATACCAAAGCTACAGCTGAGTACCAAAATTTTAGTTATCAATACAAAATTAAAATTAAAAAAAAAAATTATTTATATTTATAAATTTTAACAACTCTGGAACGAAGTTCAGTAAAATGCAAAAATAAAAAGCCAAGTAAAATTTTATTTTTTTTTATTGATTTTTTTTATGTTGATTTTCTTTTTTGTGTTTGTTTTCTTTTTTGTTTTTATTTTTTGTTTTTGTTTCGTTTTGTTTTTCTCATTGAGACAAATATTTATAACAATATTGTAACTTCTACTTTGTTGTTGTTTTTATCTTGTTTTGTTTCGCTTTGTTTTTTATTATTATTTATTTGCATTTGTTTTCGGTTGTCAGTTTTTGTTTTGTTTTGTTTTGTTGCTTATGTGTTAAATATTAAAATTACTACCTTAAAAATTATGCAATGACAATAAAAATATTTGTTATGCAACTTCGATCCGGGTTGCTAGATCGAACGATCATTATGAACTGCTTAAAAGTTGCGCCGTTTTCTCTTCTCTTTTTATTTGTTTTTTATTTTAAATTTATTTATTTAATAATTTTTGTTTTTTTTTTTTTTTTTTTTTTTTGTTTTTGTTCTGTTTCATGTTCAGAAAGTTTTGTTGCTCATTTGATTTGGACATCAAAAATAGATAGATATATATACTATATGCATATATATACATATGTATATATATATAATTTATGTGTGTGTATATTGACTCGTGTATATATTTTGTATATACATATACATATATATATCTATACTATATAAAGTATTCATATATATATATAATTTTTACTTTTTACTGTGTTTGACATTGTTTCCGTTCTCATTCTTCTGCTTCTTCTTATGCACCTTCTTGACCTATTGTTCAGTGATACATTTTATATATATAAAAAAAAATTGCACGAAGAATTCATGCACCGCCCGCAATTTTCTGCAACTTTTTGAATATTTTCATTGTTTGCCTTTTCTTATATATTTTTTGTTTTTTGTTTTTTTTTGTTTTTCTTAATCATTTTTCATTCATAACAACAACTGAGTTGATCACAAGAGATAACGAGAGTTTTTACTTTATATGTATTTTGTTTTTTGTTTTTTTACATTGTTTTTATAGTTGCTTCTGTTGCATTTTATTTTTTACATTTACAAAATATGTTGAAGCTTTCGTTGATTTTTTTTGTTGACTGATTTTGTGATTTTTCTTTTCTGCTTTCTTCTCTTTCTACAATTTCTTTGTTTTGCTGCCTTTGCTTTTGCAAAAAAAAAAAAAAAAAAAAAAAAAAAAAGAATTAGATTTATATAGAACAGTTAATGATTTCACTTTTTGCATATATATAATTTCCATTTTCTTTTCTCTTCAACATAAAATCAATTAAAATACAAATAGTGTACAAATATTCGCTAGCTACATAGTTTTCTTTATCTGTATAAATATATAAATTATATATATCGATATATATATATATATAAGGATTTATACATAAAATTGATTTTTCTTTTTGCGTGCGCACAGAGAGAAAAAAAAACATTTGTGTAGCCTATGCTAAGAGGGGAGAGCGATGGGCGGGGGCCTTGGATTCAGAGGGGGGGCGTTTAGTTGACAATTTTTGTGTGTGTATGTGTGTTCGCGTGTGTGTGTTTTATTATTATTTGTAAAGAAACTGCCATATTTAAAATTATGTAACAAAACTTAAAAAATTTGCATAAATACATATGCCTGCTTTTCTTTTTTTACAAATTACAAATTACAAATTTTAAAACTTAATTTTAATTATGATTTGCGTTTTGCTGCGTTACAACTCTGTGGCGGGGGAAGCGACGGGGAGGCTGGTGTAAGAATTTCGCTAGTTGCTGTTGCATAAAAATTTAGCTAAACACATTTAATTTAGGGAGTTTTGTTTTTGTTTTTCTTTTCTTTTTACTTATATATATATATAAATATATATATATATATGTATATATATTTTACTGTTTTCGCACAATGCACTAAATTCAAGATTTCTTCTTAATGTATAACAAAGTAGTAGTGTGTATATATGTATGTGTTTATATATATATATAGACAAAATAAAAAAAAAAAAAGAGAATTATATAAAATACAAATAATAACAGTATCAATTACTGTAGAGCATAATTTAATTAGAAAATACAACTAAAGCATAAACATAAGCTTTAAAATAATATTACACATTTAAATTATAAACATAATTACATTGTGTGTGTGTGTGTGTACGGGTGTGTGTGTGTGTGTGTATGTTTGTTGAGTGTTTGTTTGCTGTTTGCCGCTTGCTGCAATTCATCAACAAGTGCGCGCAGCGCACATGACCAGCCACTCGATGTGTTTGTATTTGTGTCTCTGTGTCCATTTGTGTGTATGTGTGTGTGTATGTGTTTATATGGCAACAACAACATCAACAATAACAATAGCAACAACAAAGACAACGATAACAACATCGACAACATCGACAACGACAACAACGACATGAACATTGTATATAAATTATGCTACATAAATGTTTCACTTTTCTGTTCTTTTCAGCTTTGTTTCGTTTGTATGCTAATCATGATATGCAGCCAATTGCAGTCGTCATCGTGCTTCCACTTTCGTGTCCTTGTTCGTGTTCGCATCCTGCTTCATGTTGAGGTTGTTGCCAGGCCATTTGTAGACTTGCAGCGACAACAGTTGCTGCTGCTGCTGCTGTTGCCGCTACGATTGTTGTTGCTGCCATTGTCGCCGCCGCCGCCGCTGCTGTCGCTGTTGCTGCTGCTGCTGCTGCTGCTGTCATCAGCAACAACTGTTGCTCCTGCTGCTGCTGCTGCTGCCAGCATCGGCTCCACGTTCAATCGTTCTTGGTCTGACAGTAAAGCTCTTTCAGCGACTTGAGCTCCTCGATGAGCGCTTTGTTTTGGTTCTCTAGCACCGCCACACGATTCTCCAGGCACTTAATATACTCCTTCTTCTTGCGCCGGCATTCGCGCGCCGCCTCTCGATTCTTTTGCAATCGAATCTCTCGCTTGCGTGTCTGATCCTCCGGAATGCCACTGTTATCTAAGAGATAGACAGAGAGAGAGAGAGAAAGAGAGAGGGAGAAGAGAGAGAGACAGAGAGTGGGAGAGAAAAGTATAAGTATTGTTGTTCTCAATTTTTTCTTATGATTTCTTTTTTTTTTTTGCGATTTGGTGACATTTACTGGTATTGTATGATATCCGATTGGATATAAAGTAGCCCGAGTCCGGAGCCATGGGCAGCAGTGGACTGCCCGCTATGTTGCCGCCGCCGCCGCCCCCCGCCCCGCTACCCAGCTGTGAGCTGAGAACGTTGCCGTCGGACATTTGCAGTGCTCCACTCGCTGCATCATCAGGTTTACGATATACGATATACGGCATACGGCATACGATATTCGATTTTTGAGATTTTGTTTATTTGTTTGTGGGATATGGTTGAGGGGGGGTTGTTGTTGTTGTTGTTGTTGTTGTTGGTTGTTGTTGTTGTTGTCATATTGGTTTTCGATGCGATCGTATTGGAATTATATTTATTTTTTGTTTTTGTTTCGCGAGCAGTAAAAAAGAAAACAAACAAAAAAACAATAAAAATTATAAGAAATCACATTTTTGTTTTGTTTTGTTTTTTTCTTGGGTTTCGAATAGCGAATTGCGAATTGCGAATTGCGAATTTGTTGTTCATTTTTGTGAGTGTCGGGTGGTGTCGTGTGGTGTCGTTTTTTTTTTTTTTTTTAATTATATTTATTGTGGTGGGTGCGAGTGAGCGAGCGGGGCGAACGATCGAACGAACGAGAGCGAGAGGCGATTTAATTGTTAGTTTTGAACAACAGCAACGGGCGACGGCAACGGGCGACGTTTGTTATATAAGTACAAAATGTATTATGTAGATGGCAGATGGGGGATATGAGGGTGTTAAATGTTGAATGTTTGTTTGTGCATTTTGACCTAAACTGAATGCTCTTATATGTTATATAAATATGACTTTGTGTGTGTTTGTGTGTGTGTGTGTGGCAGCAGCAGCAGCTTAAGAAAACAACGACAACAACAACAACAACAGCAATTAGCAGCAACAGCCACAGCAGCAGCTACAACAATGGCAAAAGAGACGCGCATCAAACGCAACAAATGGAAAAAACTATGCAAAATATGTGTGTGTGTGTGTGTGTGTGTGTGTGTGTGTATGTGTGTGCGTGTGGTGATTATCAACTAATTGTATTTACAGTTAAAGAACAGGATTAATAAACAACAACAAAACTGAGACGTATGATGCGCGTTATCCTCATCATTTTTATATACAATTCAAAAGTTGTTCCTGTGCTTGCTGCAACAACAATAACTCTAACAACAACTAATGTGTGCATGAGACAGAGCGAGATAGTTAGAGAGTAACAGAGATAGTTAGTTAACGCAATTGCATAGTTTAGAAGCAACAGCCTCGATGTAGTTTTTAATGTTGTCCATAAACAGAAACAAAATAAACGCACAACTAAAAATCGTATATTAGATACGTATGTGTTCAAGGAAATGGAAAAATGAACAATGAACAATGAGCAATGAATGATGAGCAATGAATATGAAATTGAGTTTGAGGCCTAATAATTTCCTTTTATGCAAAGGAAACTTCTTATGTGATATAATAAACTATAATATACAATAAATCAAATATCATATATCATCTGTCATCTATCATCTATCATCTATCATATATCATCTATCATCTATCATTTATCATTTATCATTTATCATCTATCATTTATCATCTATCATTTATCATCTATCATCTATCATCTATCGTCTATCATCTATCATTTATCATTTATGATTTATCATCTATCATCTATCATATATCATATATCATATATCATATATCATATATCAAATATCATATATCATATATCATCTATCATCTATCATATATCATATATCATATATCATCTATCATCTATCATCTATCATCTATCATATATCATATATCATATATCATTTATCATATATCATTTATCATCTATCATATATCATATATCTTATACCATATATCATATAGTCAGCTGCTTAATTCTATAATACGAACTTAAGGACATAGGCGCTTCAGGGTTTCAGAAATAGAAATTAACAACAAAATTTTACACTTTACGACATTAGTATTGGCTATTCAAAAAAAAAAATATATATATATTCTATATTACATATATGAACTTTGTGACTTTTTTATAATTATCTTAAAAACGCATCAATTATAGTGCTGGAAATTGTAAAATACTTTCTTATTTTGATAAATAGTTAATCAAGATCTATTCTTGATTAGCACCAAACCGAAAAGAGTCGAACGCTACAAAAAGTTGACTTTTCTGGACAAACGACCATATGTTAATCTAAATAAACGTTTTAAATTGTCTTCAAAGTATTAGTTTATCAGACAATTCTTTAGTCTTTTGACTAATGTAATTTATATATGCATATATAATTTGTTTTGCTAATTTCTCTTTCTCGTGAACTGCAGCGCACATGTTCCTTAATTTGTATTAAGCATTAAACAACTAAGTTTATAACAAAAATTTATATGTAAATCTTAATAATCCTTTTAAATGCTTTTCAAATTATTTTCTTCATCTTTAAATTCTATTTTTAATGCTCTATAGCACTACTAATTGAGCCGAAGGCCTGGTCGCTAGCGCTCTTATTATATACTTAGCTTTAATATTCTTGTGTATTATAGCTAACTTTGTAAAAATAATAAAAAAAAAAAATAAAGCACTACTAATTTGATAAATACTTTTGTATATCAATTTGCTAAACATATTAACTCATCTAATGCATTGGCATCTAGTAATTAAAGCATTCAACTAGGCATTAGAGTTGCCTAATAACACAATTTACAAGTTTGCTGAATAATTCTCTAGGCATATTAACTTGACTATTAGATTAACTGAACTGCATAGACTCTGGCATTAGAGCTGCTTAATAATAATAATCAATATTATTTAAAAATCTGCTTAGCTAATGTTATAAAGTTACAAAATTAACAAAATTTCCCTCTGAATAAAATTCTTTAAAGTGTACACAGTTTAGCAATCTATTATATAATATAAATGCATTTTGCGACAGGACTCAAAAAGAATCTTTCACTATATATATACATACACTCTTTAACTTAGCTTTCAAACTAGCTAAAATATATTTCTCTCTGCTTACATTAAATTAATTTAAATTGTATACATTCAAAATTCATTCATTTCTTAATGCTCAAACAAAATGATATATGTATGTACAATGATTTCTGATGATTGTTGCTTGTGCTGCTGTGTGAGTTCTGAACGCCATTTGGTAAAACATTTCGAATAAGTCAACAAATTCAAGAGTTACGTTAAGCTTTGGACAATGATAACAGCAAAAGAGCGATTCAGAGCAGGACAATAGTATAGAGAGATAAAGATAAAGACAGAGAGAGAGAGAGAGACCTCTGTGCCTCACAACAATTGACTGACTTTGGGGAAACAGGCAAACAAAGTGTTTGGAGATTTAGAAAATGAAATTACCGCTCATGTCGGGTCCACTGATTTCGGTGAAGATCTTATTGTACGATGGCCTTCGTGTCAGATTGCTGCGATGATGCTGTGAATCATCATCCGATATACTCTCGTCACTATCCTCCGGATGCTGTGTATTCGGTTCGGGTTTGATCTTACATTGAAAATTTGGAGGGATCTGAAAGCACAAATGTTGCATGATGGATTAAGAAATTCAATTCGACCAACGCCTCTACATATACTCATGTATGACTCTGTGTGTGTGTGTATGTGTGTGTGTGGGTGTGTGGGTGTATACTAATATCTGCTTTGTTAGCAACTGCTACGCACTTTGTTACGCACTTGCGCTGCATTGCTCGTGGTCGTATGAATGACCGTCGTGTTGGCCGGCTTAGTCATATAGACGACGCCGGGGCCGGTCTTATGCATCGCTGATGCGGCGACCAGCGCCTGTTGCTGTTGTTGCTGCTGCTGCTGCTGCTGCTGCTGTTGTTGCTGCTGCTGCTGCTGCTGCTGTTGTTGCTGTTGCTGCTGCTGTGTGCCGGCAGCTGTTTGTATGACACCCGAATGATTGGCCGCCTGTATCACGGATTGCACCTGCACGAAGCGAAAAGACACAATTAGCCAACATTGAAATTGAAATTGAAATTGAAATTGAGCTTGAGAAATTCAAGTTAAGTGAATAGAGCTGAGTAGGATAAGGTCACATTTTGCATTCCTTTCGAAACCCCCATTGCTTGCTTTAATTGCTCTCGTGTGTGTTTAAATAAATAATTAGTATCGATATTGTCAGCTGGCCAAGTTCGAGCCAAGTTCAAATAGATTCCCATATCAAAATTTCAACAGAGAGCGACAGAGATAAAGAGTGAGTTAGAGAGAAAGAGTGAGCGAGAGCGAGAGAGCAAACCTTTACGAATGCGCAACAAAGCAAATGAAAACATTTAAATACAAGTTTCTGAGTCATAAAACATCCATTTGAAGCTTCTTCAACGCTCCAAGCCTTGCGTTGCCTGATCTAATTATCTCTAGTTGATTAATAATTTTCTTGTTTTTCTTTTGGGCAACATGGCATTAAGCCTAAATATAAACGAAGAGGTGTGACTACAGTCGAGGCGTAGAATAAACCCAATTACTGCTCTACTTCTTAAGAGTTTCAAGCGTTTTCCTCTAAGCAACTGCTATCATATTTATAAATTAAATGTTTCTGAATACTTTAGGATAATAATAATATAGAATATGACTCTCAAGCGTGTAAATATATAACTGTTCATATTTCTAGATGCTTTAGTTTATGATTTGAATAGCTAATAATTTTGTAGATTTCTTAAGCTACTTAGATTTTGCCTTCTAAATGTTCCTTATGTTAAGCTTTGCTAACTGTAATATGAATAATAATACTAGCAATAATACTAAAACTAATACTCATGCTACGATTAGTTGCATTAATAATACATATACTACTAACAGTTACATTAATACTAATAATATTAGCTATATTAATACTAATACTAATATTCGCTGCATTAACACTAATACTCATACTAATAATAATGCTTCTATATTATAAATACTAAAATAATACTAATAGTAATATTAGCTATTAATACTAATAAAAATACTTCTTGAGCTACATTAATACTAATACCAATACTACTCTGATAAATATCTAAATACATTCCATCTACATTGGAATAGCAAAAGTTTTATTTAAAACTCTTGAAGAACTTCTATCATCTCATAGGTAATTGTGGCCTCATTAATACATTAGCACTACATCTCTAGATACATTAGATTGGAATGTCGAGCATGTTGTATGCTTTTTATGCGCTGAATGCTTGAGTTCTCGAGCAGAAATGCATACACTAGAGATCTACATATATCATTTTTTATTAGCGTAGATTAGTGCAACTTTCTAGGCTACAAAAAAATGAAAGAAAGAAAGAAATGCGATTTGCTGCTACGCACTCTTAGTGTCAGCAGGCATGAAATGCATTGCGTGTTATATGAAATGTGCATAGATAGAAAATAAGACTCTGAAGTCAAACTCGAATACTAATTATGTATAAATAGGCATATGCTAAATAATGTACTACTAAATGCATTGTAATAGCAATACTAGTATATATATATATATATAGTATTTACTATACTATTCCAACATCTCTTTTGCCACTAAGCAACTGCTATACATTTTGCTCAATGAATTGCGCATTGGGCCCATGGTGAGCGAGAATGGAATTGAAAATTGAACTGGAACTGGAGCTGGAGCTGAAACTGTAACTGAAACTGAAACTGGACTCACCTGCAGGCCGTGCTGGACGAGCGCCTGCATTGGGTATGGGATATTGCAGTTGGCGGTCGTTGTCAGCACGGAGGATGCAGCGCCGCTGGCATTGTTTGTGTTGGCCGTCGCTGGAACGCCGCTCGTTGTACTTTGCTGGTTTTGTTGTTGTGTTTGCTGCTGCTGCTGCTGTTGGCCGCCTGTTGCTGCCACTGCTGCAGCTGCGGCCGCCGCCGCTGCCGCTGCTGCTGCTGATGTGACATCAACGTCGTTGACATTACCGCTGGAGGCCGAGTTGCCGTTCTCCTCGACGATGCTGTCCATTTTAGCGATTTTCAGCAGCACCGTTACGCTCTCCGATAAGTGCTTCAGTTTGGCGTCTTTTCCGTTTCAATTTTGCCAGTTTGAAGTTGATGGATGCTGGACGATGACTGCACAATCCAGGATCGAATCAAGACGGGCGGACGGATTGGTCGGTCGGTTGCCAAAGCAATGAAATAGATGGACCGCGCGAACACATACACACATTAGAGTGACAGGAACAGCGAAAAAAAATATAAGAAATAGAAAGAGACGGAAAGAAAGAGAGAGAGAGAGGGAGAAAGGGAAAGAGAGAGATGTGCACAAAATTGGTTTCATTGGTTTTTGGTTACAATATTGCTTGATTGATAATTGCTAATTGTTAATTGTTCGTTGCAACAACAACAACAACAAAAACAAAAACAAACGAACTCACACACACACACTCACACACACACACATTGACTGTCACTGTCAGTGCTGCTGCTGCTGCTGCTGCCTCTACAACTGTTGTTTGGTTTGTTTTGTTTGCTAGCTACAAAAATGACGACGACGACGACGATGACAACGACAAAACAACAACAACAACAACAACAATAACAGCAACGGCCATACTGTCTCAACTGTTGTGTGTATTTTTATGAAATGACGTCATGACGACGTTGTGTTATAGGCAAACAAAACAACAAAAAAATACAAAAAACAACAAAAAAAACGCAAACTTACTTTCTGATGACATCACTAAAACGTTGCTGCTCCTCTTATTGTTGTTGCTGTTTCTCTTTCTGTTTCACTTCTTGCTGCGCGCGCTGGTGTTTGTGTCTATATATATAAATATATTTATATATATATATGTTTGTATGTGTGTGCGTGTATATATATATATAATATATATATATATATATATATGTATGTATATATATATATATATGTTACTGTAACTGTAACTATGACTGTGTCTGTGTCCGTGTCCGTGCGTGTCTGTGTGTGCCTGTGTCGCGTTGCGCGCTGTGCTGGCAACTTGTTGAAAAATTCAACTGTACGCACGCCACACACTCTAGAGCAGAACAGAGAGCTAGCTCCGTTTGCCTTGCGCTGCTACTACGTAGCCGTT
This sequence comes from Drosophila borborema, assembly GCA_030914335.1. Lineage (NCBI taxonomy): Eukaryota > Metazoa > Arthropoda > Insecta > Diptera > Drosophilidae > Drosophila > Drosophila borborema. Next base: position 2,670,342 of record JAUESP010000311.1, on the reverse strand, counting down.
TGCTGCGGATGCATAGCGGATATTCGTTGTTGCTCCTAAACGCTTAGCACAGGCGAAATGATTTTTTGTTGATTGATTGGAACTGATTTGGCCGGACGGCAGGCGAATGGTCGTAGGCAAAACACTTTTTACACAGTTGGCAGCACGCGCGCACTGCACACCAAAATTTTTTTCTGCTGTTATCGTTGCTTACGTTCTTTTTTTTTCAGAGCAGCACTGTGCGGATTTGTTTGTCAGCTGCCTGGATGTTAGGGGCAGGATACAAGGACACAAATTGTTAATTGAGAGTTTAGCACGACGTGTTCTAGCTCACATTCAACATTAACTACAAATTTATTGATCAGGTTTTAGCCCTTTTTTGCGCAAAATATTATTTTGTATTGCTCACTCGCTCGCTCGCGCTGCTTCACTGCCTCAGTACTGGCGCAAACACACACAAACTCAGCAACACATACATCTATACGCACGCACACAAATAAGCACACACACACACACGTGTAGAGAATACGCACTCTCAAACACACATATGCATGCGCACGCAGCGACGGCAACCCGTTTCATACACGGGAGTTGCCAGACAGTTGACATATGAAATAAGCCACAATATTTTTACAACTCGTTTCGATTCAACAACGCAAATCAACAAAATAATCAATGCAGTAACAATTGTATATTATTTGCGTATTGTTTGCACCATAATTTTAAGACTTAGACATGCCGATTATTATATAAAAAAGCGCGCGACAAGTCTGTACACAGCTGGCAGCATGGCGAACAGCTGTTAGGTTGTGCGACACTGCTGGCACCAGGGCTACAACTCAACACAATTCTGGCGGTCGATTAATTAATTTGAATTAACGATTATTCATAGATTTAATTTGTGCTTAGTTGACCGTAAACAGCTGCCAATAAATTGCTAATTAATTTAAGTACTTAAGTAAAGTGCTTGAAAGTTGATTTCCTCATTTGCAAACAACTGACAACTGATTTTAAACCGCTTGCCTTGCCAATACATACATTTAAGCACATACAAAATAGCAATAAAAATGAATTAAATAGAAAATGAAAACGTTTACTGCAATTGCAACGTTTTTTAGAATTGCAATTGGAAACAATAATGCATTTACAGATGTCGTCTAATGGCACCGTTGCACGTTTTACTTTCAAACATTCCATTGTGACTCTCATTTCGGACACTCGCTTCGCTCACTCAGCCCCAGAAAACGCCGCGCTGTCTGTGCTAGTCACACTTGAAGAGATGGTTAGTGAGAGAGAGAAAGAGAAAGGGAGGGAGAGGGAGAGACTAACCGACTAACACTGAGTCAGTGCATGCCAATTTACAGTTGCTGTTGTTGTTTTGGTCAACCAACAGAAAACGAAGTTGGCGCCGTTAGGTCACAAAATTTCAAGTACTGAGTATACATACATATGTATGTACATACATATATGTATTCACATGCATGAATTATTATGTGTGTGTGCATACATTTGTTTGCATGTATTTGCATTATAATTATAATTATTGAGATTTAATTAAAGCCCTTTAAGCTAACTCATAACGACTCTCGGCCAATGAGTAACAATATCGAAACCTTGGGCTGACTTGGGCTTGATGAATCAAAACAATTAAATAGCAATTAAATGTAAGCTGGCAATTTTATCAAAACAAATGAATGTGATGATAGTATATGACGTTATATTGATATTTAAAAAGCCAAACTCTGTAAACATACATGTATGTATGTATGTGTGTATGTATGTATGTACATACAACAAACAACAAAGTAGATTTACTACTGTGAACTTCTACTACTGGTTCCAATTATAAGAAACATCTTGTTTGCCAAGATAGAATGATATGATTAGTTTTTCATATAATTATTTTTAAGATAAATTTGCAAATAAAAACTAGCGCTAGAATAGCGAAGAACTTTTTCATGTGACTCACATCCTTTCTCCTCTCTAAAAAAGACGCAGCACAAACAGGCACGTGTGTGTGTGCGCTCGTACGAATATGCATAAGTAACTGTGTATTTATGTTTGTATGAGTGGAAGGAAGGCAATTCACTTTTGTTTTTTTCTTTGTGACGGCAGCTAGACGCTAGCTAGCTACAGGTTAGCTCACGACTAGACAAACTCGTGCTTTTTATTTATCGCAGCTGATTAAAATGTTTTGTTCCTATTAAATGTTGTGTATTTGTTGCACTTAGCAAACGGCGAACAGACAGCATATAAAAATATAAATATGTACATACATACAAATGTACATATGTATATATAAAACCTAAAGCATAGTGACACTGCACTTAAAATGCTAGCTGGAATTGAATTGATGTTGATGCGCGTGAAAGACAGACAGAGAAGCAGAGCGACAGAGAGACGCGACGCTGATTCAGTGCAAAATGGATTGGTCACAGTGTTTGAGGTGAGCCCGTGAGAGGTAAATATAAAGTTGATTTGGTTGAGAATTTATACTGGGCCAATAATGTCTTCGTAAAGCAGCAAAGCAAAACGAATAAACATAAATGTATAAATACAGAAAACAGCTTAGAAAAAAATAAAGAAAAAAGACACAAAATACACATATTTTCTAATTTAATTTAAATTGACGAACTATTGCACAAATTGGGCTAGAATTCCGAGTTCGATTCTTAAAAGCTAGCGTGTGCACAACTGTAAGAAGCTTGAATCTCTGCACGCTTTTCTTTTGTAATCGCATTTTTATTGACCACCGCGATAGTCACGCAATCATCGCTAGATGCTTTAAACTGTCAGCCTAGGCAAGTGAAGCTGCGATTTGTGCTGCCGCAGCCACCCACCCGCGTTACAATCATCTCTGCCATCTCTACGCCGGTCCGTTTTATCATTATATTTTTTTTTTTAAGTTGAATTGTGTGTTGTGCTTGTCATCACTACGTAAGCGCAACTTAAAAATACTTGTGGTGGCCATTCAAAGAGGTAATTGACACCGCAATAAGAGCGAGAGAGAAGGAGAGTGGGAGTGACACAGGCCTGGAAGGAAGGGTGGACAAGCAGAATGACGAAAGTGAACAAAGAGGCGCATAAGACGCAAAGCTGAAATGGCATACAGTCAACAAAAAAAGTTTACGTACACTCTTTACATCATCATATTAATTGATAAAAGTGGACTTTCAGTGATTTTAAAAATGTATTAATTATGATAAGATTATATATAAAACATGGAATTACTATGAACAACTAATATTGATTATGTCAGGCAGCAGGAATGAAGAAAAATGTCAAAAAGCTTTTTCAAAAACCATTAAGTTTATTTCCTTCATTCCGTTGCTTAATATTTCCAATGCTAATCTTACATTTTTGCTTTATTTCAAGTCACATACTTGTAATAGAATTTAGTTGAAATATCGTTTTGTGTACTTAAACTTTATTTGTCTACTGTAAATAAAAATCTGGCTACGTCATCAACGTCATTGACATCATCATGGCTTATTGATGGTTATGCGAGTCCAAAATCGAAACAACACTCACCACATCAAATTATGGCATTTAATTTGTTTTTATTCATGCATATACATATACATACGTATATACATACATATGCATATTCATATCTACTCTGTTGCTCTTGTTGTTGCTGCTGCTGCTGTTTTCATTTGACATTAACGGCACAAGTCATAGCAAAGACAGCCAACGGGAATGGCAATATTTGCCTGCTGCATTTTAATCAATTCCAATCAGTCGTCTTTTGCTTTTGGGCTTTGGCTTTGGCTTTGGCAGCGACGGCGATGGCGACGACGACGGCAACAGTGACGGCGACGGCCGCTTTCTCGTTCTTCATACGCAAAATGTGACGTCAGCATGGTTTATTTTTAACTCGGCTCATGCTATGCATTTTGCTGCAAATGCCGTTGTATTTGTGTGTGTATTAATTAAAGCTAAATGAGTGCACAGCAGCATCAACAACAGCAACAGGCGCAGCATAGACAAAAACAGTTAGTACTTGACATGGGATAGAGCAGCGGAATGATGGCAATGGGAGAGAGGAAAGGGCGTCAAGGAAAAGGAACACGATACGCGAAACGGACAAGGAAACGGTAACTGGAATGTATGTATGTTTGTATGTATGTGCATACATATGTATGTGTGTGCCATTGACGAATGCGTGTGAGATAGAGGCGGCAGAAACGGTAGCAGCGATGTCGCTGTCAAACAAACCAATTGTTTGGGGGAGAAACTTTTGCCGTTTGAATCTGTTGCACATGGCCAACAAATGCCTGGCAGCCAACAAATGTTGCTGCCAAACTGTCGCCACCCAAAAACTCATCACCCACTCGACGGCTTTTATGCGGATTATCAGCTTGCAGTAATTTGATAATACAACCGTTTGGCGGCTACACAACATACATCAATTCTTTTACATACATACATACCTGTAGTATATGCACGTATGTGTGTAGTTGTATGCGTATGTACCATGGCTGCAAATCGCTTTGATCCAAAGTAATTCCAAATTGAAATTTGATCGGCATGAAGTGAACCATAAATCAAATCCAATTCAAATTTGCAAAAAATAACGAATTTTGAATTTGAATCGGTTCATGAACTAACTCTTAATTAAGTTCGTTTAAATTATGTGAACTAAATCAATATCCATGCAGCCCTGGTATGCATGTGTACATTACATATAAATATATGTACATATGTACATATATTTAAATATCTACAGTTCCGCTCAACTGAATAGGTTTGGCATTTTTAAAACTTGAAAATTTTGTCATATTTTGTAAACTGGTTGAAATTGTAATTAAAAAAAAAAAAACATTATACTAATGAAAGTAATTTTTTTTTTATACTTCTTAAGTTTTTAATTTAGAAAATGTAAATTGAACATTTTCTCAAGTTTCATAAGCTATATCTATTATTTTATTTTATTTTTTATATAAATAAATTAATCAGCTATAAAAATAATGTATATATGTACATATTATATATAATGTATATATTCTGATCTGTTAATTTTTATCCTTTGTAATATCATTTTATTTCATTCAAATCGGAGTGTTCATTGATGAGATATAACATTTTGGGTTTAACAAAATTTTCCATTTAAATAAAAAAAAATAATATATACATATATGGGCGATTCTCTAGTGTCGAATGTGACATTTCGTACGCATTTAGAGTAAAAAAAAACTAATGCCAAAACAATTTTTTATTCTGACAAAAAGTGGATCTTATAGCTCTTGATGAGCACTATAATTGGTGCTAAGGGTGATTTTGAGAAAGTATTAATTTTCAAGATAATTACAAAAAACCAAGCAGGTCGAACGTGACAAAAAGTGGAAGTTGATTTTGAAATTAACCATTCAATCGCAGATTTTAGCGAAACCTTAAGTGATAAATTATTAAAATTAATTTTTAATTATCAGAAATTGACACATCTTAATAATGTTTTTTATTTGATTCCAAAATATTGAGTAGTTTATTTTATTTTTTAGTTTTAATCAGGGTCGAACGTGACGTGTCGAACGTGACATTTTTTCCACCATACTTTTTTCATTTTTTTTTTACTTTTTATGTAATTGAGCATGAATAAAAGAAATAGAAATGATTTTCAATATATTCTATTTATTAATTTTTGAAAAACTTAACTAAATAAAAAAAAAATACAAAAAAAAAAAAAAAAAATATTCTGAAAAACAAAAATACGATCGTTCGACATCGCAGTTTCTACTTTTTAACTGCTTTGGTCAAGCTTTGTTTACATTTGTAAGGATAGTTTGGATTCTGTCGTTCAAATTTGATTACATTTTCTATCTTTTAGTTTTTTCGTCTATTTTGTTGTCGTACATGAAAGTCTGATCAAAAAGAGACGAAAATTATATCGTATTCATCCAACCATCTCCTCTTTTGTCTAACACTCTGCATTCTTTCAATGTTTTTCAATTTATAGTTCTCCTCATTCATTACATTCTCTCTCCATTTTTGATCATCTATAATCGATAATTATATTTTTAATTTCAATATTCACAACCTGGGATGCAAATTCACTTTAGTTTATCTAAAATTTTTCTTTACCTTTTTATGGTGTCGAACGCTACACACTTTAAATTTAATATATATATTGAACGGATTGATATATTCGATTGATTTTTTTTTTAATAAATTCGCAATTGAAAACTGTGTTTACAACTGAATTTTGCTGTTTGTTGCTCATATACATTTGATTTACTGATAACAACACCTATTTTTCGGTGTCGAACGTGACATCGAAATATACGGTGAAACAAACGAAAAAATTTACCGTTTAGGTTATTGCATCGTTCCTTTTACATTTTGCTCTTACTATTTAAAGGTAAACGAAGATAAAAAAAAATTTTTTTGTTGCATAGTGTCTCTCTATAAGAACATAAATAAAATCAAAATGTGCAACAGAAATGCTCAAACCAGAACTTCTGCACTTGTTCAGCTTTGGGTGTCAATATTTCGAGATGGGTTATGAATATATATAAAATTAGTTTATATTAGTTAAATTTAATATATTCTCTATTAAAAAATGTTATAAGACAATGCATTTATTGACTTTGAATTTTTCGGCTGTGGTTGACCTTTCTGGAGAATTGCCCATATATAATAATAATAATAAGTAAAAAATCAATTTAAACTTTCAAAAACGTAAAACATATTCAGTTGAGCAGCACTGTTATATACATATATACCTATACATATACATATATACATATATTTGTTGGCTTTTGCATACATATGTATGTATATTTGAATAAGTATTTGTTATCACTTTTGTTTTGGGGGCGGTAGCCCCTCCCCATTTCCGTTATCAGTATTGTTGTATTACGTTGGCTGGGGAACGCATAGAAAAATCAGCTCAACTTCGGCAACTTAATTCAAGCCGGGACTAAGGGAATAACGGAATGTGCAGGGGGAGCAGGAGGAGTTGGAGAGAGGTTTCAGTATTTCACATATTGAGTGATTTCAACAATGTGATAATATTTATTTACAATACGATCTGCGATTCCGTCAAATGCCTCAAATACTAAATTCCTTAAATCGATTCGCGGTGATTCGATCGATGATGTAATAAAATATCTTTAAAAGAAAACATAGCGAATAGCTAGGTGAGTAAATAAATCAAATAACTGCTAAATCCATTTGAGAGCTGGCTGTAAATATATTTTCATATCTGTATCTGATTGCAATCTTAAAGTTTCTCTGATCTAATAGATGACTTAAAATACTGGTTTACTGCAACTGTAAATTATATTTGTATAAAAGCTAGAAACTAGATTAGTATAATAATAAATATATGTATTTATATGTATTTATATGTATTTTCCTATATTATATATATATATATATATTTTTATTATTTCTCTTTCTTCGTGTTATATATTAGATCTATCGATAAAGTGACAATTTAGCAAGCTTTTATAGTAATGCCTCAATTGGGCTCTAGCACGGCCATGACTAATGTCTAGTGCGGGTCATAAATTGAGTATTATTAAAACACCACACTTATCGGGAATATTAAAAAGTCAATTATCTACATTTAAAACGAGCGTATTCCAGGGAACACCTTGATGGCACATACATATATATATATATATATATATATATATATATATATATATATATATATATATATATATATATATATATATATATATATATTTATCACTCTGGATCCAAGTGACATTATGACATAAGTGTACTATATCTGCTGACTGAACAGTAGCATATTACGTCATATTAAAGTCTAATGTGTGCCTAGGGGCATGAGTGACTGTATATTTGATATCTATAATATGTTTAGATTGCCCATATATGGCATAAATATACAAATATATGATTAGATATAACTATATAGAGTTGAATCTATTTGCATTTTAGCTAAATTCGTTATATACATATATATTTTGAACTAGCAGGGAAATAAGTTTTCACTAGAATGCTCAGAGGTGGCTTAAAAAGCAGTATTTTTAAAATACTAATATCGATATTGAATGCTGATATTTAGCATCAGTATAATTGGAACCATAGGAGAAGCATCGCTTAAAAATTTATAATATAATATAAGATCTTTATAGATCTGGGAAATTATGAGTTTTGTAAGCATTCACATACCTATGATACATTCATGCAGATGTCTAGTATATATACCACTAATATAAAGATATATATATATACATATGTATGTATCTATATAAATATCAATAGATTTTCATTAGCATAGATTTATCTTGTTTTTTCTTTCTTGCTGAAAATCAGCCATGAACTATATAATGCTTGACATGTATTTATATGTAAGGTTATATCTTTTAGTTTTTACCAGATCATAATATTATATAGTATATATTATGTTCAGATGAACAAAGAAATTGTCTTTAATATATGTAAATGTAAAAAATAATTAACTTTTTTTTAAAGATTTTAAATTATATCTATAAAGATTTAAGCAAAAATATATATCATTGAATTTAATTTTTTGCTGATTATTGAACATGTTGTGCTCATTTGCATATACTTTTTCGACTCACTGTACAGCCAAATTTACATAAATATATTTAAGTGTAAATATAGTATAATATTTTTGTTTGTTTCATTATTTATTTTAAGTGAATGACCTTCTGTGAAATTGTCATGGCTTTGGCTGTGTGTGTGTGTGTGTGTGTGTGTGTGTGTGTGTGTCTGTTTGAAACAATTATTATTAAATTATATTTAGTTAAAAATGAGTTAATGCTCTCGATAAGAGCCATTAGGTGTGCACTTCTGTCTAGCGGTATTTGCCACACCCCCGCCACAACCCCACAAACGCCTCTTATCATATCTTACCCGCTAATGTTGTTGTTGTTGTTGTACTTGTTGCTGCCGCTGACTAATAACAATGAAATTCGCCACGAAGAAAACAAAAAAAAAAAAAAAAAAACGAGCAACAAATTTTCGCGTAACAGCCACAAAAAATTTGTAATTTTCGCAAGCCGCTTAATGAGATGTTTTAACAACAATATACATCAATAAATAACAAAAGCAATGACAAAAATAAAAAACAAAACAAAAAACAAAAATGCAAGAAAAGAAAATAAATAAATAACGTGAAAGAAAACAAACAGCTTTTGCCGTTGCGCTTGCTTGTTGTTGTTGTTGTTGTTGTTGCTGTCTTCGTTGAGTTTGCTGCGCGTTTTGCGCTTTTTGTTTTTGTTTCGTTCTTTTTTGTTTTTGATTTCTTTGCGTTGTGTTGCGATTACGTCAAGATTTTTGTTGTTTTGCCGATTTGTATTTGATTACAATACATTATATGTACAAATTATATATACATTTCAATATAGATGTATATATGTGTGTATGCACGTTCATGCATATGTACATATATGCATATGTATGTATGTATGTATGTTTGCTCGTATAAAGCGTGCAATTGCTGTTGCTGTTGCCGTTGCTTTTGTTCTTGTTGTTCGCGTTAACCGTTTGGCGCTCTCGCCACTGGCATAGCGCGTGCGAGCGAGACCGCGCCTATAATTACTTGCTTAACTTCTTACACAAAAATATTTTACACATGAAAAGTGCGCAAATATTAAGAGAAAAAAAAAGTTCACTCTCACACACGCACACTTAGACACTAGTAAATGCTGTTGTTGTTGTTGTTGCACTTGTTGTACTGTTATATGTATATACTGCAGACATACATACACACATGCACATATGATTTTGGATATGTGTGTCTGCATGTATGTATGTATGCTTTTGGCGCCTAAATTTGTGCGCGCTTCTTCTACTGCTTCTTCTTATTCTTTAATGGGCCGCACTCGTCACCTTTTGTCGTTGTTATAGCTTTATCGTTGTAGTTGTTGCTGCCGGCGCTTGATGACGCGACAACGGCGCAACCAACAACTGACTGAATGTTGCTGTTGCTGCTGCTGCTTATTGCGACTGCGATTGCGATTGCTAGTATTGTTGTTGTTGTTATCGTTGTTGTTGTTGCTTTGGGGGCCGCTGCTCGTCGCTGCTGCTGCCTCTGACGCCGCTTTACGTAGCCGAACTGAAAAGCAATACTGACACCGATGACTGACTAAGCGGCCACGACGTGGCTACGTCGACGACGACGACGACGTCCATGTATATGTATGCATGTATGTATGTGTGCATATACAAACGTCGACGTCGAAGTCGCCGCAGCACACGTCACCAGCAGCGGTAGCAGCAGCAGCAGACAGTTAGCGATGAGCACGTGCTTATGCATAAAATTAAACTCAATTCGTGCCAAGTCACGCACGAAAAATGCCTCGCTAAGATTGAGCAATGCTTAGTAAGTCAAAGGGTTAGCACTTTACAAAGTACATACATATGTATATACATCTCTGTATATATGTATATGCATAAATAAAATATTTAAGGCGTGCACGAGCAATTAATACTAACAAGATTTTTAAACAAAAATCAATAAAAATGTTTATATTGCGATCATAATTTATTTATTCGCTTCCATACAATGGGCCGATACGTTCTAGTACGAGTAAAATTGAGAATTCAATGTGTGTGAGAGAGAGAGAGACACGGCACATAGAGTATGCAGCAGCTAATTCTGCATTCAAGTGAGTCACGTAGTCGGCAACAGATTTTTAAAGCGTGCTGCCCATTGTATGTGCATGTACATATGTACATACATACATACAAATATTGCTATATAATTAATAGAGAAACTAAATGCTAGAAATTTTATGTTTATTTCGTATACATTTATTAAGCAGATAAGACATAACCAGGTTGATGTATTTGAGTCGTGCTTCGAATATTTCTAACACGCTTGCTTCTAATAATACACATGTACATTGTATGTACATGCATACACACACACATGCATGCAGGTGCGTGTGTGTGCTCGTGTGCTCCCTGAGCTGTTTCGTAATTTTGTGCTAGGTTATTGTGTGCTCTGCTTAAGCAGCAGCTTCTTGAAGTGCAGCGACAGCAACAATTAAAGCAACACAAACAATAATAGCAAAACAAGAGCGTTAAACGTTATCGTCGCCACGTCAAAGTCACGGTGCTCGACGCTGACGTCGATGTCGATGCCGATGCCGATGTCGATGCCGGCGTTCCTTCATTACACTCACCATTCTCATGACTTTGCTATCTCTATCGCTTGCCTATTCGCACTCTTTGGCGCTAACACCCTTGCGCCTTGTCGTCTTGTGCGCTTACTCATGTAGCAGAGCAACAACTACTACACACATGCCAGAAATATTTTTAAATACCTAACACTAGTCAAGTTCTACATTCGCTTAGACATACATACATACATATGTATGTATGTATGTACATACATGCGCATTCATTTATGTGTTGGTCACTTGTGAGACAAGCATAGAATTGTTATAATGTCAAAAGAATGAAAGAAGAGCACGCACAACTGATGCCGACGACTCGAATTTGCTGCTGCTGTTCTTGTTGTTGTTGTGCTTACATATTGTGCCGTTACTGTTTTTTTCCGTGTGCTTCGTTGCTGCTGTTAGCGCACAGTTATGGCGTACGTCGCAGCAGAGGCGCGACGACGATGACGTTATCACGCTAACTCGCTCGCACACACATTGTGTGCACTTAACTCGCTCGCACATGCGTGTGAGGAATAGCAGCTGACTGGCTGCCAACATTTATAGCATACGTTCAGGCTGTCGATCAGCAGCTGAGCTCATATTACACAATACAACAGTAAATAAAAAAAAAAATTAAATGAAAATTAAGATGAAAAACGAATTAATTAAAAGTTGAAAAAGTTATATTTAAAACAAGAACTAACTAAAATGTTCAGCTTATGCATAGCATCTATTCATAGACAACACTTTGCTTCGGCTTTCGCTTGTGGCATGTAATTGCTTCTATTCTTAGCCAGCATGTAAACTAGTTCCTACCGCAGCAGAAACCAATTAGCCAAAACTTGATAAAGTACTGCGAAGGAGGGCAAAAATCTGACCACAGGCAGGTGCAACACGTACGACTCACACCTACATCAAGTTGAAACAAACTGCCAAACAAATACGAAAAAAGCATGAATTTTTTTTTTGCGTAGCGTCGAGGTTGAAATGCTCTTTGTATGACAAAAAAATAATAAAGAATAATAATAAAAGAATTAAAAAAATATATAAATATATATATGCAATGATAAAAAATGCCAAATAAAAAAAAAAAATAAAAAATATAAAAATGATAAATAATGATAAGAATTTGACCCCCTAAAAGTTGCTGGAAAAAACATATATTTTTTACCAAGTCGTTAAGGCTGAATTGATTTTTTTCTGAGGATTTTTATTGAAGCGATTATAGTGATAAATATTAAATAATAATAATATATTGAATTGTTAAAGACTTCAAACACTGGAACAAATATTTTATTTTATTAAAAATTTTATTTTATATTAATTAAAAATAGTAAAAAATATAATAATATAAAAATAATAATAATATAAATATTAAAAAAAAAATAAATAAAAAAATAAAAAATACATAAAATAATAAATAAACTAATGCAAATATAATTAATATTTTTATATTTCTTAATAATCATAATAAATAAAATGAAAAATGTATAAAAAAAATAGAATAAAAAAATGAATTATAAAATAATAATAAAAATGTTATTACAAAAATAAAAATAATATAAAATAATAAATAAACTAAAAAATATAATTAATATTTTTATATTTATTATTAATCATTAAAAAAAATGTATAATAAAATAGAATACAAAAATTAATTATAAAAATATAAATATAAAAAAAAAGAAAATAAATAAAAATAATAAAGAAAAAATAAAAAAATAGTAAAAACCCTAATAGGCTAATATTTATTATAAAAATAACAAAAATAATAATAATAAAAACAAAACAATTAATGAAACTATTAATCAAAACCATAAAAATTTAATGAGCCATTTTTGATGGCTTTAAGCACCAAAAGAAGTAGAAAAAAATATACTGCATATTGCCAAAGCTATTTATTGATGCAGTGATGACAAATTAGAAGAAAATATATATACATAAAGATAAAAATAAAATATAATTAAATGATGTATGACAAATAATATTATATAGAATACTTTTAAGACTTTATATACCTAAACGTAGCTTAATAAGCTTAATTTATTCGCGTTATTTTGATAAACAGAAAAGCTATAAAATTGCATGAGTTTCTTTTGTATATATTGGCTTTATATTGGTGTTATAAATTGGTATTATAAATAAAATATACCAACATTGCGTCGCACAGAGTCTCTCAAAATCAAAGGACCCTCGGTGTGGCAACGCCCCATAAACCTACAACCGAAGCAACATTTTCAATTTGGCAACTTGGCGTATGCGTAATACAATAATCACAGTTATCATACACACACACACACACACCGACTCCCTCAGTCGTTCACATTTCTATCTAAACGAGCCTCGTTGCTGCCTCACTTGACAGAGATACATTGAACATTTGCCTTGCCGGGGCGTTTGATGGAGCGCGGCTTACATGACGTATGCTTCATAAACGTTGCATAAATTACGCATACGTCGCATATTGCGTTACGTCGCGTGTGCAGCTGACAGCGGCGGCCGCACTGCCCCAAAAATTTTCGGCAAACGAACGAAAATGCCGTCAGCCTCATCAGCCAACCTGCCAGACCATTCCCATCTCCATTCAATAGCCACCCCCCCATTCCTGCCTTAAATGCTTTTTACTGCTCAGCAGCGGCGGTAATGTGATTTGAAAGTGAGCTGCTTGGGGCATTTATTTAATAAGAAATGCGCAGGGGCGTGTAAAGCGCTGTACGTAATACGTTTATAACCAAAAGCTAGCACCGAAACACACGCACAGCGCCAGGCCAAATCCCAGCCAGGGCCGAGCTCCCTTCTCTCTCTCCCTCTCTCTCTCTCTCTCTCTGCCAGCCAGAGCACTCCTATCACCAAATGCCGAATGTCGAATGCCCAACGCCGTCGAATGGCAACTCGCCCACACATTCATCAGGTTGAGCTCGCATGGACATGCGAAACGATGGGGAACGAGGGAGCCCATTGGGGGTGTCTGGGTGACGTACGTTGATCCGTTGAGCTGACGCAGGCAGGTGGACAAGCACAAACTTGCTTACGATACGAGCGAACGAACGAAATCAGCAGCAGTACGACACAACTGGAACAGGACAACTTATGTCAAAGGTGATTGAGATTCGAATATGCCAAAAGTGACCACACACATTGCTTGCACTGTTAGTGTAACAGTGTTGCAAAAGGCAATAATGCAATTAACAGCTGATTGAATGCTGAGCAACTGAAGCGTAAATGAAGGCGTAACCGTGTTTAAGCCATTTATGAATGCTGTAATAAACATGCATATAAGATGTGTGTATGTAATTATATACATATATATTTATATATTTGTCGACTATTTTATAGATTGCAAATAAATACTATATAATAAAATACTAAAAAAAAATATAATATATGTTATTATATAATATATATATATATATTTATTGTATATCATTTATTGTCTTTGAATTATTAAATTTTAATTTTAATTATGAAATATTTTTAAACTCTGACTATTTTTAAATATTTTACATTTTCATAATGTATACTTATAGGTTCCATCTTCGCCCAGATGAAAATCTTGCTACTTTTTTATCCTCAAGGAACAAGGACTCCGACAACACAATAAAGCACATATTTTGTATACCCTGAGCCCCTTGAAAATGGGAAATCAGGGTATAATGGTTTTGTTAAAAGTATGTAACAGGCAGAAGGAGGCGTGGCAGACCCCATAAAGTATATATATTCATGATCAGGGTGACGGGAAAAGTTGATATAGCCATGTCTGTCTATCCGTCGATTTCCGAAGATATAAGAGCTAGAGAGTTCATTCTTTTTGTATTAGGTGCGTATATAGCACGCGCAGTATGAGTTTATTTCAGAAATCCGATAACTCGTATATTTGCAAAGTTATCGATAAAACACTTTATCGGGAACCAGCTGTAAAATTCTAGCTAATTCATCTTTAGAGTTAGAGTCTCCAAATCTTCTGCATATATATAGATACTAATTTAATACAATTTCGGTTTTTGTCAGATTTTGGATTCCGGTCTTTGATTCCCCCCCACACTAAAAATGTGTAAAGCATTCATGGAATATTATTCGTTCGAAGAAGGGCTCAGGGGATTTCGTAGTCGAGTAGTCTTGACTACAGCTTTCTTACTTGTTTTATATAACAGTTCAAATATGCTTTATTTAAGGACATTCATTGAAGAGTTGATATCGATAAAAAATAATAAAAAAAAGGTTAAACAAAAAAAGTAGTAGACAAAAGTTTTTCATCGTGTCGAAGTTGTAATACCCTTTTTTACATAGATAGAAAATAAAAATAAAAAATAATAATGAAAAAATTAAAAATTAAATAATAAAATATATAAAAAATAATTTTTTAAATGCCTTTACTGAAATGCATAATAATTCAATATGCTATTATTATTATAATTATTATTAATATTTTGTATTTTTTTTGTTACCATAAAGGAAATTGCTTATAATATTTCTGGTTAACGTCATTACTTTGACTATTACTATTATTCATATATTTGTAGATTTACGTAGAGTATCGAAGCTACTAAAGCCACTATAGTCTCGCTTCACTGCTCAGCTTCGTTCTTTATTCCAGTAAAACTATTGTAACTCTTTTTCCTAAGTATCGAACGACTCTGAAAGAGAGAGTATATATCTAGACTGAAACAGATGTCAACAAGACGGCCAACCATTGTTCCTGGAATGCAAAACGCATGACTGCCATAAAGGTTATTTCCGGACGCGTGCAATGAACAGTTTGATGACAAAGACAAAGGTGAGCCCAGCTCACACATCGTTGGCTTAACCCCCCACCCCCCGCAGTGCTGTGCTGAGCTAAGCAAAGCTAATAAAATCTAGACTGCTTGCGTTCCCAACGGCTGGAGGAGGATTCACTTTCAGGCAGCACGCTCCACAATGGGCGCTATTTATGAAAATGTTCAGGTGATGCAGGTGTTTCGACTAGTTATATAGCTTAATATCAAACGCATTAAGTTTTCGCTTGACGGAGTCCTGGCTGAGAGTTACTGGCGGGAGTGAGTACGCTATAGTGTAATAGGAATGAAGTAATCTAGAGTTTGATCTAGGGATCAGATCTCAGAAACACATCACTTGATATCGAATGCTCTTAAGACTTCATTAAAGCTTTTTTGAAAAATATTTCATATGACAGAATATTTAGCGAACAAGCTCAAGATTTACTTGAGGAACGAATTTAGAGGGAATCTTGAACCATTTCTAGACCAGATCCTATGCAGCTTCTCTTAATACTCTGCAGAGCTGACTAGGAATTGATCAATCGGAGCTGTTTGGGGACCGATCAGACTTCTGGAACCTCAACTTTGACAATATTCTCAGACAGGAACTCTGTACAGTTGAGTAATCGGTGAATCTGTGCAGGGATCAATATCTATTGAGTAGACCTCTGGAACATCAACTTTGACGGCACTCTTAGATAGGAAAAGCATGCAGATATTTATCCTAATTGAATATGCAGACGACATTGCAACATGTACTCCCAATACTCCCAGAAATATTTGATAGAGTCTTATGGAATATTCATCCAAGCCATGAATCCTTTCGAGACGTAGCTTAGCATCCGAAGTTTAAAATTTGCTGCCAATTCAAGATAGAGATGTAGGGATATGATAAAGACTCAAAGGAAAGACTTGATGAGGATCGCTTAAATATTTAAGCATATGAACAGAAATGACAACCAACTCTTTGTGAGGGATTAATGGCACATGCTGAAGGATCCTATGCTCTAATACGGGTGGCAATACGAGCTGCATTTACTGGAAGTGCAGAGCATAGTTTCTTACACTACCAAAGCGGGTTAACAGAAGGAACCAACCAGGCGGAAGCTATAGCCGAAGTCAAAGATCAGTCTAGGGAGCGAATTTCGACGAAAAGGTCCTATGACGTGGGCACTGCTACGTTAAGGACAATCCGCATAAGGCCATAACATCCGAGGCGGCACACAGCCACAGGAAAAAAGAGGATTTTGTGGTCCATAAGCCGCAATAGCAAATGCAGTTAGAGACATCAGTCGTAGTGGTGACCGGGTTAACACCTAACACACTCAGGATTTGTTGATACCCTGAAGCCGAGTGCAAATGAGAAATCGGGGTATATTGGTTTTGAAAAAAATGTATGTAAAACGCAGAAGGAGGCGTGGCAGAGCTCATAGAATGTATTTACATTCTTGTTCAGGGCGACAAGCTGAGTTGATCTAGGGCATATTCGTACATTCGCACTAATGCTGAGATTTCGTAAGCTGTAGAAGCTAGAGAATTGATCATTTACATATATATTCATGTTTTTTCTATAATATATCAAATTTCATTTGATCGATAATAATCGATATTTTGACTTTGATTTTTATGATTAATCTGAATACCGTTAAAGTTAGAGACTTCAAATTTTATATGTAGATCCGTGTAAGAAATACATATGTAGACTTTGTGATTTTTAGATCTTCGTTACCATGCCCCTTTCGCCCTAAATCAGTAGAAGGCTTATTACAAATATTAGACACGGTGCGCTTTAAAATCTTTATATTTTCCACAAAATACAATCTTTCGTTTACTTTTTCGTCCTTTATTTCAGTAAAGCTGAGATACAAAATTTCGAAAAAGTACCTTAAAGTGCTCAAGATATGATAACTTTAAGAAGCGAAGGTTGAGTTTTCCCAAATGAAATAAGTAAGTGGGATAGCTTTCTTTGATAGTCCATCTTTGATAGTCCATCTTTGATAGTCCATTACACAAATAATTTCCCATAGCTTATTAATCTGAATTTGGGAAAGATCTTTGTATAAGTTAAGGATGTCTGGATTCTCCCATCAGCCATTCAAGGGCGAACACATTCTACGGAACTGCTATGATTCGGACGAGATAGAGTTTGGACCAATTGTTATTTAAAATTAGATTAAGTACTATAAAAATTATTACAACTTCCCGAAAGATCTTTATTAGAGACAACAAGAGTGTCTATGATTGTTCATAGGTTTATACAACAATATACCCGCTCTTTTCACGTTCGCATGTAGGGTATAAATAGAACGAAAGCGACAGCAATCATATGAAGACAACAAATGCAGGATGATAGCCCCTGCCGAGTGTGCGTGGATGTGGACGTGAAGACAGAAGTGTATTCAGTAAAATAAAAATAGTGTGCAGCAAAGCTCATGCGGTGCTTCTGATCATGTGTGCGTGTGTGGGTGTACGCATGTGTGTGGCAGGTATACACATACACATACATGCACACTTAAATGTGAATGCGGAAAAACAGCAATGGGCAGCATTCGAATGCCATGCAGAAATCCACAAAGACCCCAAAGCTAATACCTGAACCCCCAACGGGGCATTGTCAAGCTGTGCCACTGAACAATGGAGATTTTGGTGCGGAAAAGAGGTGCATGGCATAGGGCGTTGGGCTTATTAGAAAATGGCCTGAAATGTTGGTCAATTTCATGAAATATTATCGCATGCCATTGTTGAACTGAGAACTGCTGAAATTTGTAAAGCAAATTGAAGTAATTAAAACTTGAATAGTTGGAAATTCTTGTAAGCATTTTCCTTTTTTATTTATTATTCATATTTAAAATTGTTGTAACACGTTAGCAAATATTTGAATAATTTCTTCGTTTAACAGGAATATCATAAACTCAAGTAGAGTTTAGCTTGAGCATTCAGTGGATTTTGAATAGTTTCACAGATTTAACTCTACACGCACTCAAAAGTTTTGCTGATGATCAAATTTTGTGGGAATATATCTAAGTTATAGGTGGAAATATTTGCTTGGACTCTTTATGGAAGAGATTTACGAGTATTCATTTGCAAGTTTTGCTTATTCTAACTCTAAAGGCAACTTTTTCAAGAGAAGTTTTGGGCTTCTTGCTGTAAAATTTTAGCGTGAATAATTTTGAAAAATTTTTATTTCCAATAAGCATGTTCACATAAATATTAAAATAATTAATAAATCAGACCACATTATTAAAAAAAATCTTTTTTGCGACTTACCACAGCTACAATTTATTTTATATTAATATTATTATTTTTTAAATATTTTATTTATTTATTTATTATTTATTTTCTTATTTTTTTTAATTTTTTTTTTGTAAACTGATTTTTTTTTTATATGTATCTCGATTTTCTTTAATTTTTTTTTTGTAATATATTTAATACTCTACCTATTATTATCATAGCTGGTAGATAAGCCTCCTGGCTCTGTTCACGAGATCAACCGAAAATAATCTCGCCTGAGTAAGAGCATTTGATTCGCTTCGTTTTAGTTTTCAGTTGAGCTTCTTGAAGTTGAACTATTCGTGTGTTGCTCTTTTAACGAACATCGTTTAGGGAGCAATACGATTGACGGTTGCACAATTAAGCAAGCAGATAACTAAAAGTCTCTATTCAATAGCTCCTTACTTTACATACACATGCACACATGTGCGCACTTACGTACGCTATTCAAGTGTTTAGCGAGGACAACTCTCACATGCAAACCAATACATACACACAACACTTTTTGCTCCATGAAATTCAGCAAAATGCTCGAGGAACGCGCGTCAATGCGAAGAAAAAAAAAAACGAAAAAAGTTTCTGTCCCAATTCGTTAAAGAATCGAAGAAATCAGCTGCTCTCAGAGTTTGTTTTTTCTCAAAGTGTGAATGAAACACACACTTGTATATGTATGTTTTCATGTATTTGCAGACATTGAGAAATGGTCAATAGATATTTGCGAGTTCTTCACTAAATTAATGAATTTAAAATTGAATAAAGAACCAACTAATTAATCAATAAATTAATTAATTTAAAATGCAATAAATAATAAATAAATTTAAAAATATATATATTTACATACTTTTATACAATATTACTATTTAATTTATATTTATAACATCTACATGTTTTTTGTATTTTGTATTTTTTTTTTGTTGTTAAGTTTTAATGTGCTTTTTTTTAATGTGAATTATTAATATTTAATATATAAATAACACATTATTTTTTAACATGCTACTTTCAATAATGATTAAACACATTTATTAATTTTCATATGAAATGACTTATTTGATTTGTGTAATATTTTATTTTACAGTTTGTTGCCTTTGTTATAAAGCCATCACGATTAGTTGCTCAAAAGTATCAGTAATATGAACAATATGAGGCATCAACTCGATGCTCGCCCACACGCATACGATGTGCGTATATGGCTGTGTGTATGTGTGCTTGTATATGTGCATCTCGCTCTAACTGGTATCCGCTTAAGCAAACAAGTCGTGTGGCACATACAGCAAAAATTGAGTTGACGCCTGGCAAGCAAACTTAAGCTGTCACCCACATACATGCCCAGAGACGGGCTGGGAACTCAAGCTCGAGTGTTGAAATAGAGGTTTACTTCAGTCCGTGCGTGTGTGTGCGTGTGTGTGTGAGTGTGCGTGTGCGTGTGCGTGTATTTTTCTCACTGTGCATGTTTGCTTAGCGTTGCCACGCGACAACTTGTTGCACATCTGATAAAGGAGTCGATATCAAGCAGCAGGCAGGTCGTAAGCAAGGCAAGCAAAGCCATTGGTCAGGAAGAGGATATACATGTATATATATGTATACATGTGTGCACCATTACAACCGGTGCCATCCTCGAGCTCCATCTCCGCATGCAGTCCCACCCAGTAAAAGACAATCATATTTAGTTACATACATTATAATGGCTCAATCTTTGTTTATTCGTTTAATTAAGAGATTTGCTCTTTAGAGCCGCACAAACTTGACCAGCTTGGCGCTGCTCTTGCGCAGCAGCACCTTGCCCAATGGCTGGCCAAATCCCTCGTATTGCTGATAGACATGAAGGCCACGCACCACTGTCGCATGCACCACACCGCTCAGGCGCTGGCCGGCATACGGGCTGGGTGACTTGTTAGATGCATAAAGCTGATCGCTGTAGACGGTGAAGTCTTCATCGGGACTCCAGATGCAGAAGTCAGCATCGTAGCCCTCGGCAATGCGTCCCTTGAAGCGGGACAGGCCGCACAGCTGAGCTGGCTGCCAGCTCATCAGGCGATGCAGCTCGGCCAGGCTGAGTGGCTGTTCCGTCTGCCTGGCACGTGTCCATACCACGGGCAGGCTCAGCTGCAGCGAGCTGATGCCCGGCCAGGCGTTCATGAAATTGCCACGACTCCGGCCGTAGGTGAGACAACGGGCGCCGGGCGTTGCCGAGGAGTGATCGCTGGCGATGAGCTGCAGCGCAGAGTCCGGCTGTCGCAACGCCGACCACAGCGCCGCCTGATTGCCGCGCTCACGTATGGGTGGCCAGGTCTTGAACTCGGTGCCACAATCCGGCACCTGCTCCGCCCCGAGCGCCAGATAATGCGGACACGTCTCGGCGCTCAGCTGCACGCCCGCCTGCTGCCGGCGACACGCCTCCAGCATGGGCAACGCCTCGGCACAGCTGAGATTCAGGATGTGATAGCGATGCTGAGGCTGCGCTGCTGCGGCACGGCAGACGAGCTGCACCGCTGACAGCTCCATGCTGGCGGGTCGTGAGCGTAGAAAACTTGCGTAGCATTTGCTGGCGGCTTCATCAGGCGGCTGCTGCGGCTCCGTTGCGGGCAGCTCGGCGTGGAACTGTAAGCATTCAATTGTAGTTGTTGGTATATTATATGGCATTTTATATAAGTAGATATATTGTATATGAGTAGATATGGAATATGAGCTAAGCGCTAGTAGGGGAATCCGGTTGAAAGCGTCGATTTCCGAAGATATAAGAGCTAGAGAGTTCATTCTTTTTGTGTTAGGTTCGTATATTGCACGCGCAGTACTAGTTTGTTTCAGAAATTCGATAACTTGTATCGTTCCAGACTTATCGATTAAAATATATATAGAGAATTAGTTATAAAATTATATCTCTTTCATCTATAGAGTTAGAATCTCTGAGTTTTCTGCATATATATAGATACTAATTTAATACAATTTCGGTTTTTGTCAGATTTTGGATTCCGGTACTCAATTCGCCCCCACACCCCCAAATGTGTAAAAAATTTATTTAAAATACTAGAGACATACAGTTTGGTTTGGCATATAGATATGAATGTCATGATCATAATCTGAAAGTTTGATTACGATTGTCCATCTAGAAACAGAATAATTTATCAAATAAGTTCTCGCAATGCGTACACACATACAGGCGTACAGGCGTATATCAGCGTGTGACTGCGTGCGTGTATGTGTGCATGCATAGTTTGTTACGCTTGCAGAAACGAATCGTATAATTCTTGGAATATTATTCGATCGAAGAAGGGGTTTAGGGGATCTCGTAGTCGAGCAGTCTCGACTAGAGATTTCTTACTTGTTTCAAATAGATTCATGTTCATGTAATATTTACCGCAATAAGCGCATCCGTTTCCTGCTCATTGCTCAACTGTTTTAGTGCCTCGCTCAGTTGCGCTTCATTGATTGCTGGAAATTCCTCGCCCACTGGCTGGGCGCTAGGGCAGAGTGTGCACTGTAGTCCAACGACGCCGGCAGCTAGTTGTGGCACCAGTTGATCCATATTGCCAGGTACCAGGCCACCCCAGAAGCCAACATCCACATAGATCTTGCCGCGTGCCGTTGCCGCCTTCGTCTTCAACGTCTGCACGCTCACTGTTGGGGGCGTGGCATTACTGCGGGCGTTGTACTGTAGAAAGGGCGGTATAGAAAGCACCAAGCGGCAAGCGGCTACTCTACTCACGTGGGTCGATTTATGATTGTTGTGAATCCACCCGCGGCAGCCGCTTTCGTCGCCGACACAAATCCCTCCCAGTCCGTGCGGCTGCCCGGCTCATTGATGTGCACATTAGTATCAATCAAGCCCGGCATTAGCAGCAAATCGCCAAAATCATAAACAGCTTCCGATTCGGTATTATAAAGATAGGTATTTACTTCCTGCTTTGTGCGGAGTACTATAAAGATAGAGATATGTATATGAGGGGTATGATAATCGAAGTCATTTGTATGAAGTGTAAGGGAGAGTTAAGAGTTCAAATGGATGCATAGGATATGCATCCGTATAGAAATAGAGAATATTTCGTATGAAGAGCTGTGACAGCAATTCGTATTCAGTTCAAAGAACCTAGGAAGGTATCTTAAAGACTAAAACAAATATATTCTGTTAAAGCATTTGTTATAATTATTTGTATACCTTGAATTCATGTAGATATGTTAAGGAATTTGCATGGGTTATTATTATGATGCCTTGAATTCGTATATGCCAAGGAATTTACATTTGAATTGAATTGTATATTTGGCATTTCATAAGCAAATATCACTGTAAAAAACAGCTGTCATTGCCAGAATGCTGAGAACGTTTGTAATGTTCTCAAAACGATCTCTCTCTTCCGCTTCATGCTTTCTCAAAATGCTGCTTTAGCTGTTCTCTTTCTTGTAAAATGAAAAGTCAGCACGAATTGAAGCTAATTAATGCAAGCAAGTTAGTGAAGGGACCACGAGTTGAACTATCATTCTGGAGCCATTTGAAGTGAAGCAGACAAACTCCTTATTGCAGGACAGGTCTGTAGATCGTATTACATGTAAATGTATTCCAACTATGAGTCTGAAATGTCATTTTTATCCTATAGAAACATTTTCTTATCTTAATTCAATTTTCACACAGTAGTAATGCCATGGAAATATGTAGATATCACTCTTTCAAAAGCTAAAAGATTGTTAAGGTAATATAAGAATTTTAAAATAATTTTGCAGATTAACTTTTCAAGTTTTGTTGCTTCAGTTTTTCATATATTAATAATTAGAATATTATATATATTTTTTATACACAATTCTTAATAAAATAATAATCTTAATAAAAAAATTATTATAATAATTATATTTAAAAATAAAACATTTATTATTAATTATTTATTATTCAGTATTTTATTATTTAATTTATATTTTGAAAAATTGTCGCCAACCTTTTCTCAGTCAGCTAGTTTAATTAGCAAAAGCTGATTTACGCCTGCTCTTCTCTCTCTCTCTCTCTCTCTCTCTCTCTCTCTTTCTCTCTCTCTCTCTCTCTCTGGCCCTCCCACGCTCTTTTACGCGTTGTCTATGCCGCTTTTACCTGCTGCCTGCCTAGTTCTCTCCATCTCTCTCTCTCTCTCTCACGCTCATTCACTCTGTTTCATGTTCTCGCCTGTCTCTCTGTGTTTTATTTTGGATGTCAAGAGAAACCTAAAAATTGTATAAAGCCCAACAAGTGCAGCCAGTACAAACATCCCAGCTGCCTATAGCGGCATTGTATATAATGGCTTATAAATAAGTATTCATAATAGTCAAAAGGTTGCGTATCGTGAGAAGTCTTGAGCTTTGCCACTTACCACGCCGAATAATGCCGCCCGTGTCCACGATGATGCCGCCGTTGAGGGGCTCTTCGTGGCTGCCATCGCCTAGATAAATGCGCTGGCTGAGAAAAAGCAAATCCATTCCACGATCTGTTCGAACTAAATGTTTGAATACAACTGAAAAGCTAAAACACACACAACAAGAAATGAAACTGAAAACTGTTTGAGTTACTATTTCCGTACGAAACGCTGAGATCGAAATGGCCTGCTACCTCTCACTCTCTCATTCTCGCTCTCACTTTCACTCTCTGTCTCCGTACTTATTTGAATTGGCAAATAAATAAAGAAGCAAATCCAACAACAATTCAATTGCGGCCAAAACTTTACCTAATCAAATCTTAAGTGAGTGTATGCATGTGCCTCTCTCTCCCTCCCTCTCCCTCTCTCTCTCATACTGTGTGTATAGCTTTTTGACTGCTTTGGCAAAGGCGCAGGCAAGTTCGTCAATGTGGCGCCGCCCAGCGGCAGCTTTTTGCTATTTCGGCAAACTTTGATTTTTTTTCAACTTTTTTTTTTTTTTCATTTTTCGGTTTGCTCACGTACAGCTGAGCTACTAGCTGTACAAATGAAAGGCAAAGACGAAGCGCAGGCAAAGGCGAAACGAACAGTGATGTCATTTTTTGGAACGCCAAAACAGCTAAATCGACTCAAGAAAACAGCTAAAAAAAGCTGAATCCCCGGGAAAAAAAGCGGAAAAAAAAGCTGATTTTTATATATTGTTTTTTTTTATTCAAGAATGAATGTATTATCCAATAATACTATGTTAACAAAATCTTTGTTATCACTCGGATAATATTCACTTCGTTCTATTGAAGCTAGACAGTTGCGTGGTATTTGATAGTCAAAACAACATTTGTTTTGTCGGTGCAGTCCATACCTAATATCTGAGATAAATTAATTTCTAATTTTGACTAAATTGTATTTTGTTTTTTTTTTTTTTTTCTTTTTTTTTTTTGCACAAAGCCGCTCATCGAACTTATATGCTTTTTTGTAGCATCGTGTGCACGGAAATCACAATTTTGCAATTATGCTGCACTTACAGTAGCTACAATACGCCCGTGTTACGTCTGTGGGATCCTTCCTCAGCCACTCCTTAAACTCTTTGCTCTGCAGCCATATATCTCTGACTTTTTGTTTGTAAATTACTTTCGGCATCGCTACGAATTTCACAATTTTAGTGATGGAAGACGAACAAATTTGCATAGGCAATTTTTGAGAGAAATTATTCGATAAAAGTAAATATCGATGCTTGACTAATAGACTTACATTTATAAGATTTTAATCGACAAATGCGTTAGAAACATCTCACAAAATTGAGAAAAAGTAGAATTAAAAAAAAAATATTTCAATTTGCTAAAAAAGCTAGAATTCCCGCTGCCCGCTGTTTTCAAATTTTTCCCGCAATCGCATTTCCAAAACAGCCAGATCTAGCTGGAAAAAAGCTGAAATGACATCAGTGGAAACGAAACGAGACGACACGAAAACGAAAACGATTCGTACGAACCGAATACACAAAATACGAATACGAATGCGAATGCGAATGCTCAAGTGCATGAGTGTGGGTGTGCGTGCTTGCCGAATGGCGAAATGAAGTTCCACTTGTTGTTGCTGCCGCTGTCGCTGCTGCTGTTGCTGCTGCTCCTGCTGCTGTTGCTGCAGACGAATCGACGTTGTCGGCACTGTTGCGTCTCTGCTGGCAGATACACACGTATAGGCGACGCACAGTGGGGCCTCTGCCGGCGTCGCGTCCCAAAAATCAGAAAAGTGATGAAAAGCGATTTTCAAAAAGTTGATCTCATATGATTGGAAATTGTCCAAAGGGACAGTATCTAAAAGATTTTTGAAATTCGACCAATCTTAAGGGTAGTTATGGCCCTTCAAAATTGAGTATACTGGCAAAGTTTTCCAAAACAGCACATTTTTATGAAAAATGCTCTACTTGTGAATCGAGTTGCAAGACAAATAGGGCACCAATTGTTTACATGTTGGTTGCGATTTAAAGATTAATTTATTTCTAATCATATAAAAAAAAGATTATGTTGTTACGATTTGTCATTAAAAAGCTATGTTAAATTTAGTGAACCTCTTAATTTTACACTATTTTTCATCTTTGATGGACTGCATCTTCTGAGTCCCGCCGAGTCCCAGGCAGGGACTTATATACACGTGTTAAGGAAGATGTCCTCTTTCATATTAATAAAACTTTGCCTGCCCCTACCCGCCCCTCCGGGTTTCTATGCCAAAAAACTACCAAAAAACAGGCAAAAAAACGCACGAAATGCGCAAAAAAGGGTGTTGTTGCGTGTCGCTGCATGCTGTAGGTAGAAATGCCGACGGCAAAACGGTTTGGGATAGGTTTGGGTTTTTTGTAAATTGGTCGTTGCAATTTGCATAATTTATTTGTTTTGTCTACCTAATGCTGCATTTTGTAAGCAAATATTTTTTTGAATGGAAGAAAACAGATACCTGATTAATAAATAATTATTGTGCAGAAACTTTAAGTTTATTAGATACTGCCCCGCCTTCTACAGATAACAACTTTAAGGAAAAAAAATAAAAATAAAAATAAAAAAAATAAAATAAATTTTAAAAATTTTTTTTTAATATTTATTTAAAAATACTCTCTAAAAATAATACTAATAATTTATTGAAACAAAAAAAAAATTTTTTTTTTCATTAAAAAAAACCAGTCATTTTTGACGAAGTTCACATTTCTCAGGTTTGGCCTAAAACTGTGAAGCACCCTGTTATCGTATCACCCTGTATGTAGATTCATTTTAAAGCTTGAAGAATTTTCTGTCGAATGCCTTTTAAATTTCTAAAATATCTTACTTGGTTCGAAAGTTATGATTTTTGGGACGCAAAATGAGCAAAGGCCCCACTGTGCGACGGCCATGTCCTTAACACCAACACAAGCATGCCGTTGAGGCTGCAGCAATGGCAACAACAGCACGCCCTCATTTTTGCAGCCCCACCTGTCGGGCGCGTCGTCAAGCTGAAATTGAAGCGATTTAAGTTGGAGGAGACGCGTCCTTGTCCTCGCCCTTGCCGTTGTCCTCGTGCTTAGCCTGGCACACACGTCCTCGTCCTTGTCCTCATCGTCGGCACATCTACATCGGCATCCGACGTCGTATCGCATCGTTCTCAATCGCTGGCTTCACTCGCAATGGCCATCGTTTGGTCGCGTCATTCTCGTTCTCATCGTCGTCGCTGCTGGCCGCTCAAAAACATAGTTGGCGCTGCCGTGCAAACGCATCCAGCGATTTACTCCGCTTCGAGCAGCATCGCGACAACTAGTTGAAGTTTGTTTGACGCACACACCAGATCCTCTCAAGGCATTTTCAAAATTACAAAAACAAAAGCTAACAAACAAAATATTAAACAAAAAAACAAAAATTTAATAAAAAAAAAACTCAATTAAAAAATTGTTAAATAAATAATTCATTTGAAGAAATTTCTCAATTGGCAGCTAAATTGACTTTGTTAAGTGTGCGATTTGAGTTTAACGGTTAATCTCGCAGTGAATTGATTCTAACGGTGAGCGCAACATTTTCAAATTGCATTTTTTTTATGCTGTGTTGAAATCATATATAAAAAATATATATATACATATATTTATGTTTGTTTTTTTTTGTATTTTTTTTAATGCCGTTAAGGCCATAAAAGGCATAACAAAATGTCAAGTGATAAAAAAAAGAAAGAAAGTAAAAACAAAAACAAAATTCATAAATGAGCAAAAGAAAATAAACAAAAATTGGATTTCAGGACATATTCTGTGCGCCAAAGTTATATTTAGATTTATGTATATATTTTAATATATATATATATATATTTATCTTATTTCAAATGACTTTTTGACTGTTGGCGCTTAATGCTTTCATATTTAAGTCTAAAGATGATTATTAAATGCATGTGAATGTGTTTTGTATATTTAAATACGGAAAACAAACTTGTTTCCTTATCTTTTATATGATATTTAAGCTTTCTTTTTGAATAAACAAAACATTTCATTGAGATGAAAGATATTGACATAAAATATAAAATATAGGTATAAATTTCAAAAATTTAGAATTTTATTACATTAATGTTTTATAATTCATCTATAAGGTTGCTAAAGTCACCTCAAAACACAAATATTCTTCAAAATTTCCAGGTTCGAAAAACTAGAAGACTAACCTCGCAGTATTATAAAATATTTAAGTGTGTTGAAAAAGCAAAAGATGTCTTTAAAGAGTTGAGCTTAAAAATAGTCAAATTCTCAGAAATTAAAGATAAATATTATAGTTATCCCAAGGATCCATTTAAGTATGTGAAATAGTAATTCGGTTTTGGTGGGCTTTCATTATACTGAATTTGTTTATAATAATTTTGAAAAACTAAACTAAGGGAACAGAGCTGATCAGTTGCATATATAGATTAAAGGTTGGTATACTTTTTAATAAGATATATGAACTATATGTCATGGGAATATTACCTTTCAAATATGACATAAAAAAGTAAATAAATAAAATTGTTTTTACGAAATTAAACAAAAATAATAATAACATTGAAAAATAAAAATAAATAAATAAAAATGTAAAATGTAAATGTAAAAATAAAAATTGAAAATACTAAAAAACAGAATAAGTAAATTACTGAAAAATATATTCTATAGTATTATTATGCTACTTTTCAGTATTTTATTAAAAATGAATTAATTAAAATATAAAAATTGAATTAAAATTAAAAATTAATTTAATTGACTTAAATTATTATATAATTAAATTATTATTTAAATTAAATAAATTACTGAGAAATATTAAAATAAAAGTATTAAAAATATAAAGGATGAAAAATAAAATAAAAGATATAAACAAAAACAAGTAAGAAGGCTCTAGTCGTGACGGCACGACTACGAGATACTCTGAACCCTGCAATTAAAATAATACTCTTCTTCTTTACGAACGTATGAGTGCGCGCTCTGTTAAACGCGCTTGGGGTGGGTCGGGCTATACTTTGGACTTCACTTGACTTTTTGAATTTATTAATAACATCGAAGTGTTTCTTTTTGCCAAGTTACAAGTCTCTAGTAATTGAAATGCGTTTTCTTTCCAATTGGGACGAAGGGAGCATGACCTCCAAAATCGTATCCCTAATATCTATCTAAATATATAAATTCTCCCAAGTCTCTAGCTCAAACGGTGTAGAAGTTATGTTCAAAAAACGTAAAAAAAAAACGATACCTTATCGATAATTTGGAAATGAGTTATCGAACTCATTAACATTAACTGCGTAACTAACATACGAGTATTCATGTGAAATTTCAGTTCTCTAGCTTTTGTAGTTTCCGAAATCTCGACGTTCATATGGACGGACAGACGGACAGGGCTTAATCGACTTATTTTTTTTTTTGTGCTGATCAAGAATATATATACTATGTGGGGTTTGCGACGTCTTCTTCTGCCTGTTACATACATTTTCACATAGCCATTGTATCCTGAGTTCCCATTTTCAATGGTTTCAGGTTAGAAATATATTCCAACAATTTAAATAAGTAAGAAAGACTCTGAATTCTGAAAAACATATGAAATGAATATATATATATACAAAATCCATTATGTACATATGTAAATAAAATAGACACATGTAAATATTACATATTTTATATTATAATTAATAAATATATTAAATTATAATAAATATTTATTATTTCTCAAAAAACGAAAAATAATATTTGAGTAAATTAGCAACATTAATTGATTTTAATATGCATCATATATTATAAAAATTTCTGCTGCGCTTAAGATAGATAAAAAGAATCTTTAGGATGCTTGAAAATAGGCAAAATTTGAACAGAACTTGGTTTGACTGTTTAACTTGAGTTTAGCTATTTGATGAAATCGTATGAATTAGCTTAGGTTATATATATATTTCTATGATAGCTTATATTACATTTCCTCATTCTATGATTAAAGATTTCTGAAATTTGAGAATTTGTGCTGAAGTCATAAATTGGCAAATTAATTGAAAAAAAAAACTTGAATTTGTGCCTATTAAATTTCCCGCCCTCTTGGATGGCTTCAATTGATCCATTAATTGCCAACTCGAAAAAATGTTGCAATTTTTTGTTGTTGTTGTTGAATAATTTCCACTAATTGTCCAGTGGGACGCGGAAAAAGAAATAAAATGCAAACAAAAATTGGGACATTTATTTATATGGAAATTTGTTCAAAATCAATTTCTATTTGCCTGAATATTTTTTTTTCTGAATGCTTAGTTTGCTTAGTTTTATGCAGTTGTTGCGATTTGTATTGTGAAGAAACCCAAAGGCTTATAGCATTATTTGTAGATTGGTTATGGAATCGCGAATTAATTGTTTACTGTCCATGCGCGCGCGCGCTCTGCAGTTACAAATCGAAACTTATTGCCTCCGGCACGACGGCGTTCACAATAAATGACATTTTATTGCACTTGCCCAAAAACGTATGTAGTTTACTGTAAATACATGTGTGTGTTTGCGTGGGTGTGCGTGTGTGCGTGTGTGCGTGGGAATATAAAAGTTGTCGAAAGTGATTTATAAACGATTTAATGCGTTGCCGCTTCAGCTGCCTTTGCTGCTGCTGTCGTTTTCATTGATGCTCTTGCTGCTGCTGCTGCTGTTGCTTGTGGCAGCTGTTGCAGTTGCTGCTCTTGCTACATTTTCTTTTTTTTTGCCATAAAATTAATTGTCTGTTAAACATTCTGCAACATTTCGCAGCGTAGCAAAGGCCAATTGGCCAGTGGTAAACAAAAAATGGTACAAGCCAGACAAAAATAAAAACACAAAGAAAAAAAAAACGAAAAAAAAAAAATGAAAAAATAAAAAATAAAAGGTCAACCAGAAAATCAGTAGCAGCAGCAGGAGCAGCAGGAGCATCAACAGCGGCGACAGCGCATATTAATAATAATAAAGAAAATAAAAGCAGCGTAAGGTAATATAAATAAAATAATAAAAAACAAAAATACGGAGTGCTAAAAGAGAGCAAGAGCGAATGACAATGGGGCAGAGTGAGAGAGGGGCAGAGTGAGAGAGTAGAGTGAGGTGAAGAGATCGAGTGCGAAGCAAGGAAGCCAAAGTGTCAAGTAAGCAAACATTTAATTTTGATTTATTATTAATTTTCAGGCAGCACGCACACACAAATAGTCCAAACACCCAAAAAGCAAGTTGCACGCCCCGTAGCCACGCCCACAGCCTCTAGGCGTCCGAATTGCGCCTTCCGTCTGCAGCCTTCAGCCTCCTGCCGTCAGGCTGCTGTTGTTCTGCTGTCTCTCGTTTGAAACCATAATAGCTTAATGTTTATTTTGTTTTTGTTTGCCTTTGGTTTGTTTGTGTTTTAAATTTTCAGCTTTTTTTTCTGTCATTCTTTTTGCTGCTTTTGGCTTTTTTGGCTTTTGTTGTTGTTGTATTTTGATTGCCAAAACGGAAATAGAAATAGTCAGGGGCTTATAAACCTTTAGCGAGCTGGGACGAAAATATTGTAATTACTATTTTCCATTAGTTGAGAATTTGGTGGCCCAACAACAACAGCAACAGCAGCAGCAGAAACAAACAGG
This sequence comes from Drosophila borborema, assembly GCA_030914335.1. Lineage (NCBI taxonomy): Eukaryota > Metazoa > Arthropoda > Insecta > Diptera > Drosophilidae > Drosophila > Drosophila borborema. The sequence goes on along the minus strand of JAUESP010000311.1, from coordinate 2,638,308 downwards.
AAAAAAAAAAAAAACACAAAAACGTTTCACACACACGCGCCAGCAAAGAGACAAAAAGTGTAGCATACAAAAAGGGGCAGAAAAAAAGAAAAAAAAAAATAGAAAAAGTATGAGTGTTCTACTAGGAAGTGCTCGACTAGCTGCTATCCTCATTCACAACCAAACAAAGCATAATTTTCTATTGTATCCATGCAAATGAGTTTTATTTCTACCATTTTTACGCTAAACTAGGCAAAGGTCACTAAAGTTGGGCATTTTGAAGAAGCAATATAGCAAACATGTTGGCTCGCTAGATATGCTTCAAAATTTTCAGATTGGCAGCTTGAGAGTTAATGAAATTGAGCTAAAATATATTTGATGTAGACTGTAGCACTCGATAAGCTCTAAAATAGTAAACAATTACAGATTTTAATTGCTTTAATCAATATTTATCGTTTATCTAATAGAAATTTGCTCTGCATATCAAATTGCAATTGGTTAGCTCTTGAAATTGTTTTGAATTGAGAGTTTCATGTGTATGCTTGATATAGAAATAAGTTGATTTATCATTTATTTATCGATAATTTAATCAAATTTTTTTCGGCATCTCAAATTTCAAATCATTTGCTTGCATCGAGTCAGACCAAAATGGACTTTTAGAGCTAGGCCTTCATCTATCAGCTTAGATAGATTTCAAGTATAAGTTAGTATATAAACGTATATATATATAAAGTATATATAAAGTATATAAACTTTTTAGTTTACTATCAGCTTTAATCGATTGCCCTAACAATTATTGATAATTTGAAATAGTTTCCTTCTCAAACTTTCACAATACCCCTATTCAGAGAAACTGCTCGAATTTCCATCGATAACCCAGTTTCTTTGATATCGATTTAAATCGATTTCCCTAACAATTATCAATAATTTAACAAAAGTTTGTTCTGCATCTCAAATAGCAAAGCGTTTCATTTCGAAATTCATATGTTCAAAGCAACAGCTTGAATTTGTTTCGGTTATTGTTGCCGGTTTCTTTGATATCGATTTAAATCGATTTCATTAGCATTTATCAATAATCTAACAGAAACCTGCTCGGCATCTCAAATTGCAATTCGCTAACTTTGAGGTCTGACGACCCGTTCAGCCCCATTTCCCGCTCGCCAGTTCAAATAGATTTCAAGTCTAAACCATATACCCAAAATTTTCATTTACTATGTGGGTTCAGGGTATACGAAATAAAATGAAAGTGGCGCAAAGTTGTGCAAAAACGTGCGTTTATTTGCGTAAAAACTTGCTACGCTTCACTTCTGCTCTCGCCCCCTGGCCACCCCCCTTTGCAGTTGCCAGTTGCCTGCTCCCTTTGCTGCTGCTCAACAGCTGCCTCAGCTGCCCGCTCCACGACTTTTTATTGCCCCTCGCTCCCTCTGCCTTTTGGTGTTCGCATTCTGTGCGATTTTTTGTGTGCCATAGATAACGGGACGCGTTCGGGTGCGATACTTGAGCTGCTCGGGCCGCGCTTCCTTCCCGCCTTCTTGGCGTCTCCTCCTCCGTCTCTTTCTATCCATTTCTCTCTGTCTCGCTCTCTCTCTCTCTCTGTCTCTCTTTGGCGTATGTGTGTACGTTTGTTGGCTTAAATTTTGGTTGCTAGAAAAAAGTTTTAATCCCGCTTTTGTATCTCTCTCAGGCGGACAGCTGTGGAGACTCGCCCAACAAGTTTCGCCTCTTGCCTGGCTGCCTTTTATCGCTGCTGCCGCTGCTGCTGCTATTCTTTTTGTTTTTTGCTTTTTCTTTTTTTTTTGTTATTTAATGTTTATTTTTGTTATCGTCATTGTCGTCTTTGTCTTTGTCGTTGTCGTTGCCGTTGTCTTCCTCTTTGTCTTCGGCATTTCTTTTAATGATGTTCGCAGTCTAGATCCAAGGCTTTAATTGTATTGATTAAATGCCAAATTGTGCTGCGTAACAGAAATAAAAAAGAGAAGTAAAATAAAAATAAATATAACAACGGACTCGAGCACAAACAAAATGAAAGCAGAAGCCAACATTTAATTGTTATTAAACAAGCGCACAATAATTACTATGATTAAAAACGAAATGCCACGAACGGGCATTCACAATAATTAGCCCGATGGACGCTCAGGTGTTTAATTAAAACTAATAGAAACGACCAGGGACAGCAGCGAAAGGCCGAGCAGCACAAGATGCCGAAGACACCAAAGACCCCGAAGATACCCCGACGGCACTGAAAGCACCGAAGGCTCTAAAGACACCGAAGCGCAGTCAATTTCAACGTGTAGCAATTAACAGCTCTGACATTAAAGCCAAGGCAACAGCACCCAGGCGCAACTGAGACAATTAATATCGATGTCATTGCAACAGTAGAAGCAGAACAGTTAGAAATACAGATACAGATACAGATACAGATACAGATACATATACAGATACAGATACAGATACAGATACAGATACAGATACAGATACAGATACAGATACAGATACAGATACAGATACAGATACAGATACAGATACAGATACAGATACAGATACAGATACAGATACAGATACAGATACAGATACAGATACAGATACAGATACAGATACAGATACAGATACAGATACAGATACAGATACAGATACAGATACAGATACAGATACAGATACAGATACAGATACAGATACAGATACAGATACAGATACAGATACAGATACAGATACAGATACAGATACAGATACAGATACAGATACAGATACAGATACAGATACAGATACAGATACAGATACAGATACAGATACAGATACAGATACAGATACAGATACAGATACAGATACAGATACAGATACAGATACAGATACAGATACAGATACAGATACAGATACAGATACAGATACAGATACAGATACAGATACAGATACAGATACAGATACAGATACAGATACAGATACAGATTACAGATACAGATACAGATACGATACAGATACAGATACAGATACAGATACAGATACAGATACAGATACAGATACAGATACAGATACAGATACAGATACAGATACAGATACAGATACAGATACAGATACAGATACAGATACAGATACAGATACAGATACAGATACAGATACAGATACAGATACAGATACAGATACAGATACAGATACAGATACAGATACAGATACAGATACAGATACAGATACAGATACAGATACAGATACAGATACAGATACAGATACAGATACAGATTACCAGATACAGATACAGATACAGATACAGATACAGATACAGATACAGATACAGATACAGATACAGATACAGATACAGATACAGATACAGATACAGATACAGATACAGATACAGATACAGATACAGATACAGATACAGATACAGATACAGATACAGATACAGATACAGATACAGATACAGATACAGATACATACAGATACCAGATACAGATACAGATACAGATACAGATACAGATACAGATCGATACAGATACAGATCAGATACAGATACAGATACAGATACAGATACAGATACAGATACAGATACAGATACAGATACAGATACAGATACAGATACAGATACAGATTATCAGATACAGATACAGATACAGATACAGATACAGATACAGAGACAGATACAGATACAGATACAGATCAGATACAGATACAGATACCGATACAATCATATACAGATAATACAGATCACAGATACAGATACAGATACGCTTATACAGATACAGCTCCAGATACAGAGACAGATACAGATACAGATACTGTAACACTGGGGGATTTGATAATATCTATAGATAGACCACTTTAGTTCATTCGGTCTCGGGCTATGATGGGAGAGAGAGCTACTATACAAATATTGATACAGCCGGATATACAAATATAAATACAGTCTGTGATTTAGATACAGATACAGTTGAACCTACAGATACATATACAAATACAGTTTACATTGCAAGCTCAGACAAACAGATGGCATTGTTTAAGTCTCGGCAGCTATATGCGTATATATATACATATATATTTATTTATCGGGTCAACGACATTGGACACTTTGTAATGGTGTGGCAAGGCGACAGACGCGGCTTACACAATCGCAAAAACATCAGACTTTTAGTTTGACTGAAGACTCTGTTGTGAATTTGTTAAGTGTGGCAGCTGCTGCTTGGGTGTTCTCTCTGCTCTCTGTTGTTGCTTTATGTTGCTGCCGTGATACGCAATCACCTGCCATTGCTACGCACTGAGAGTCAGCCATGCACTGTCTATTTGCCAGCGGGAATAGATTTACGCAACTGTGTGATAACTCGGTGACATTGGCATACACTGGGAGAGAGGGAGAGTGTATCAAATGAAAGTCTAAATTATGAGATGAGCTAAAAGAGATGTGAATCTAGATTATTTTATTAAGGCAAATTTTAATTTCTATAATGAAATTCATTTTGAAAAAAATATCATGTGTTGAGTTCTGCCAGAAGGAAAAAGGCTTTGGACTATGAATCAAACTTCAAAGCAACATGAGTCAAAGCAGCTTCCATAATTAAGTTATATTTGGATCATTCAATTACTTAAGTCTACTCCAGAATACCTAGAATGGTATTTAGGTAATGCAAATTAAAGTTTTGTAAATATATATTATTTAGTTAATCTATATAATTTTTTGTTATGCTAAAAGGCCTTGAAAAACTTGTGATAAGAATATTTTAGCTTAAGTATGCGGTTTCAGTTTCAGATTCGGAATCACATTTAGATTCCGAACTAAAAGAATCAGAACTTCGCGTTGGGACTCGGACTCAGATTCGGAATCAGACTCGGCTTTGGCTTCGAATTTAAATTCAGATTCGGATTATGTTTCAGTTTTGGATTCGGACTCAGATTAGGAATCAGATTCAGATTCGGGTTCAAATTCGGAGTCAGCATCAGATTAGGACTCCGAATCATAATCAGATTAAGTTTCAGACTCAGATTCTGATTTGCATTCAGATTTAATTTTGAACTGCTTCAGAAACGGAGTCAGATTCAGATACGGAGCGAATCCCGATTTGGGCTCGAATTCAGATTTGGACTCGGATTCGGATTTGTAATCAGATTCGATTGCAGATTCAGATTTGGCTTCAGTTTCAGATTTGTATTCAGCCTCGGCTCACATTTTGAATTACTTAATTTCATTAAGTTTCATTACTTCATTGAAGCCTTTTCAAATTACAAAATTCCATTTTAAATTCTAACTAATGCAAAAATGAATTCGCTTTGCACTAAAGCCTTTTATACAAATATATGTATATATAAAATCTTTTATCTTATTAAACTATTACACAAGCTTAAATATAGTATTTAAACTTTGGCTAGCAATAAGTATAAGATGTCGGTACTTTTGCAACTTTTCAACTTTTCCTTGCGACGCGCTCTGGCTCATTCTCTTAGGGTCGGTACTTTTAGATTTTCAGCTCATAAGCAATACAAATTTTAAGTCTATGCGTGTGCGTGTGTGTGTGTGCGTGTGTGTGTGCGTGTGTGTGGGTGGAATGGAATGGCATGGATGATGGGCATGGCATGGTTGGGTGGTGCGACGCCTCATCGAATCGTTTCGGCTTACGCGCTGCTACACGCCCGCTCCTGTGCGCCTGCCCTCAGGCAACGGATGGCATTTTAATCAAGCTGGCAACTTGTGGCAGCAACAACAACTACACTTAATTCTCACCTGACTGAATGCAACATGCAACTCCTCGCAGCCGGCCATTGGAAGTGCATAAATCGTGGGGCATGGGATTCCAGTTGCCTGTGCCGCCACAGCCATTGCCATTGCCATTGTCATAGACATGGCCACAGCCAGTAGCAACACTAAGCTGACACAAAATCTCATTACGTTAGGTAGCGTCACATGAGGCGTGTGCTACGTGTGCCAACAGGGCTCTCTCTCTCTCTCTCTCTCTCTCTCTCTCTCGCTCATGTTTTCTCCAGCTCCCTGTCAACAGTTGTCAGTCGACAGCGTCTATCGATGGCCTGCACTTTAATATTGGCATTGTCAAAAAATTCGTTTGGCAACTTGTTTTGCATGCATCTTTGCTGCATTACAATAGAGTTAATCCGTTTCATCTACCTCTAGCTAGCAGCTCATACCTGCCTCTCTTATTTTCCATTTTATTTTCATGCCAAATGTCAAAAATCAAATATTTTCAGTCTATCTCCTTTCATATCTAGCATACATATTGATTTCCTCTCATTTATGGTTCAGTTTCTTAAATAACAAAGAAATTTTACTTCTCCATTTTTTTGTATACTCGTTCATGAGTACATTGCGTTTATCCTTATGACCAGAGCGCTGTTGTGGCTAAATAACTCGAAATTTTCGGGAAAAAGTTATATAATTTGACAAACGTTTTTTTTTTGTTAATAGATTTCGATCCCCTGTTAGAAATTACTTAAGCATCATTTAAGTATATTCAGATATTCTATTTGAAAATATTCAGTTATTAAAGCAAACACGGGAAATATTTCTTAATTTCTGTTCTCAAACAGAAGTGAATCGAGGCGAGAGCTGCGAACTGTGTTTTCTGCTGCTGCTGCTGTTGCTGATGCTGCTTTGTTATTTATTTTATTGTTATTATTACTTGTTGTTTTTTTGTTGTTGTTTTAATTCAGTTTGCGTGGCGCTTAGACGCTGCTGCCCTTAAGCCAATAAGCTCATATTAAACTTAAGCGAGCATACTCACTCGGCTGAGCAGTAACTACGCTAAAGGGGCAATTCGAGTCGTGGGGTCAGAGTGGGCGAAAGAACAAGAGGAGAGGTCGCGCGAGAGAGAGAGAGAGAGAGAGGGAGTGTGAGGGAGAGAGGGCTGAATTGTTAGGTTTTTGTGGTACAATGGGTCCGCTCATTGGCTTTCCCCATTCGATTTGTCTCTGGCTGACGCTGGGAATTTGCTAAATTACGGGCGATTTATTAAGCTGTCGGTCTTGTTCTTGTTGTTGCGGGCTATTAACTCGCCGGAATTGCACGTAAAGAGCACAGTGGCGGGGCGTGGCAGCCAGCCAGCCCCTAATAGACAAATACAAACACAATGCAATTATTTGTTTTGGCACCCAATGTCCTGCCAAATGCCAGAGCAACAAACAAAAGCCAAAGAAACGAAAGAAACAGAAAAGGAAAATAATATGAAGTGAAGTGAATTGGGGAAGGGGCGTCGATGTAGCGAATCAGGTTTATGTTTTATGCAATTAAAACTTGAGTGAAAATTAAGAAATTAATTAATTATATTTATCGATAACGAACGAAGGCGGCGACGTTGTCAACGCAATGAAAGTTGATTTTTCTCATTATCGAGTTCATCAGCGGCACGTGCACCTAATAAAAGTCTTTCTCTATTTGCTCTAAAAAAATTCAAAGAAAATTCAATTCAATTTTCTTTCGCCTGCCATCGCGATTGACAACTGGACAAAGGTAATAACTGCTGCTGCAGCTGCTACCTGAGCATATTTTAATTTCAATTTCATTTCGATTACCCTGCTAAATAATGCGTATACTTAATGTATACTATAACAAAAAATATATTTTCCTTTGATTTCTGAAATGCCTCAATCGGAAATATTAATCAGATTCATTGCATTTTCCTTCTTTGAATTTATAGCTGCAATTTTTCGATGAGAACATTTTTTTTTTTGTATATTGCATTTTGTTTCCTTTGAAGGTGTTTTGGTGCAAGGCAAACTAGCATTAAATAATGTAGATTTCATTTATTTATTTATTTATTTTTTTTTTTTTTTATGTGACATTTGTAGGAAAAAGTCTAAGAGTCTTATGAGCTCACACACACAAGAAGAAATTTTATATTGATTTCAATTAAAATTTTATTTGAGTTACAATTTCTAAACATTAATTGGTTATATAAAAGTTCTATTTTAATATTTATTTTAATGGAAATATAACTATATAAAATGACATTTGTCATATAAATATTAATATTATAGTTAAAATGTTCTTTATATAATTTCTATCTAAAAATATGTATATAATATAATTTAATTTTATTTAATGTAATTTAATATAATTTAATATACATTAAAATTTAAATTTTGTATTATTATTAAAAATTACTACATACAAAATATGTATATAATATAATTTAATTAAATTATATTTAAATATAAAAAAATATATAAAAAAAAATAAATTTACATATAACATATTTTTTTATTGAAAATAACTACGTAAAATTTCTACAAAAATTATATATTTAAATATATGTACATACATCAATTTTAAGAGTAAAAAAACTTCATTTTTTTCATTCATTAATATATTTTATTTTATATTTAATAAATATATTTTTCATTATCTAATTTATATATATATTTTATATTTTTTAAATATATATTTCAATAAAAATATTTTATTGAACATTTATTCGACTAAATACATTATTAAATCAACAAAATATTCTTATTATTTTTATTTTATTTAAAAAAGACGATTAAAAATAAAACAAAATAAAATCGTCTTAATATATCTTTATTGCATAAGAGATTTTTACAGTTGAACGTTTCTTAATGTTTACAATTAAGTGTTTTCCATTCACAGCTTGAGAAAAAACTCTGAGAGCAACCGATAGCATCGATTGCTCTCTAACGAATTCGTTCGCGATCGTACAGAAACATTTTTTTTACGCTCTACTCTTGAGTTTCATTAAGCAAAAAGTCGTCTGTGACAGTATTCATTTGCATGCGAGAGTTGTGCTCGCTAAATACATCAACAGCGTATGAGAATGTGAATGAATGAGCATGTGTATGAGAATATGAATAGTTTTCCCAGACTTTTCGATTTATCTGCTCACTTATTGAACGCTCCTTAAACGATGTTCGTTAAGAGAGCTTCATACGAATAGTTCAACTTAAGACACTCAATCGGAAATTCAAATGAAAATAATTAAAGTCTCTTGCTCAGAGCGAGAGCGAATGAGTATGATTATTTTCGATTGCACTCGTGAATAGAGCATATAGAATCAAATGGTTAAGAGTTATTGGCGAGCTATAACTTAGTAAATATATTATTGTATATCAGAATAGCGAACGAAACTTATCAGTCCCATCAGCTTTGTGCTTCCATACAAAGTTTAAATGACAATTGGCCAAATGGATAAATGAAACAGTTCGACAATATATTGAGGAGTTCGAAGAATGCTTTGAAATTGTTTGGAAGCGTTAACAAATAAATTTTCGAATAATTTAATTTGTTGGGAAACTAGCTTTCGTGAAAATGGAATTTAAATTTGAATTCAATATATATATATATATATATATATATATATATATATATATATGCATGTAATTGAATTATGATTTGTGTAAAATATTTGTGAGCATCTCATATCGTTATTTAGAGGTTGGCTTATGGCTGGCCGCAACCTTCTTCCAATGAATAACAATTTAATTTTTTCTCTTTTTGGGATTCGCTTCAACAAAGTTAAGCAAAAATCAATTCAATAATTGAATTTAGTCCGTATTTATGTGTGTGTGTGTATTGCTTTACGTGCCTGTGTGCTTGTAAGCCAGCTGCCAGAATGCTGTAGGTAAAACTGAAAGCTTCAGCAGCTCGAACTGGAGCACGCTTTACTTGCTCAAGTCCTGGGACTACATTTTAAATGAACTTACTACTAGTTGAGCTAGTAGTATTATTATTATTTTATTTTTTATCGGAACCAGGCATCTGCTGGTCTACAATTCATTTGCGAGCTGTTGCTAAATTCTTTTTCAGCTCTTTTGTGGGTTACACGAAGTTTGCATTAATAGATGAAATTTCTTGCACAATTTGCTGAGCTAAGGCGTTAAAGAGGCGTCGGAGTCACTACATATATATATGTATGTGTGTGTGTGTGTATATATAGAGGTGTCTGTAGCTGCACACACACACACGCACAGCTGGAAGCCAGGAGACGCCATTATTGGCAACGTAGTTGTCGACTTGTTGCGTCTTTTCTTTTCTTTTATTTTCTGTTTTTTTTTCTTCTTTTCTTTTGCTTTGCTTGCAGACGTCGCGACGCCGTCGTGCACTTAGAGAAAATTTCGCACGGTGTTGCTGTTGTCACACTCACACACACACACACACACACACACACACACACACACATACAGAGAGACACATTCATAAATGCTAATAAAGCCAACTGGCTGGGGCAGCTGGCGCTTAGCTGTCCATCTGGCACATTTAGCTAGCCGCTGTTTTGTGACGCCTTAAGAGCTTTTGTGTCGCTTCGATTTGAGGCGCGCTTAATTAAGCAGAGTTTTAACATGCAACAGCTTCAGCACATGCTTAAAAGCAATTAATGGCAGGGGCAGGTCTATGGTGCGCGGTTTTATTTGCACATTGCGTATACGCCGCATAAAACGCGCCAAAGCCAAACTAAAGAAATTGCGCCTCGCCTGACTTTCACTGTAAGCCAGGCGTTTAAATTAAGCTCAAATTTGACAGCTATTTGACAGCCGAACAGGCCGTCGAGTTGAGTCGACGCTGGGTTGAGGCTGGAGCTGGAGCTGGGGCGGGAGCTGGTGCTGTGGCCGTGTCGGGGTCTGGCGGACAGTTTGGTTGGCAAAAGTTGGCTTGTGGCTGCAGTTCTGAGGTTAGCCAAGCCAGCAACGAGCAATAAGCCCGAGCCACTCACTCTCCTGGCCCAAAGTTGCCAACAGCAACAGCAGCAGCAACAGCAGCAGCAGCCTTGACTAATAATATGCGAAGGTCAAAAGTTGCCATCGAGTTGAAATTGTCTGCTGTTTAGCTGTCCCTGGCATGCATGCTGATAAATTATTTAAAATTGGCATACGAACAATGGGGATTTGGCTAAATCATTATCAATTCTATACATATATATATATGTATTATCTATAATATATATATATATGTATATATATATATTGCTCGCATAGACTTTAACTCATTTAAATGCTAAATGTCTTGTTGAAGCATTTATTGTTTTATTATCCAGTTTAAAGAGTTCTCTCTCTCTCTCTCTCTCTCTCTCTCTCACTCTCTCTTCTGCCATCCTTCGATGACATTTAGCAAACGCAAAGCTCTTTAGCTTAGCACAAATATTAAATGGAATCATTTTTTGGGCGTGAGGGCAGCGTGGGGCCAAACACTTGGCCAAATGTCAACTTTAAGTGGTTTTGTTAGAACTAAATTTATTTTCAAATCCAACAAGGGCTTTTTGCAATTGTTCAGGCAAGCCAGAGCTGGGCTGAAGCCTCACTGAGCTCGGCGGGGCAGCTCTAACGAATCGAAGCATTATCGATTCGAGCATGATGGTCATGTGGTTAATTCAATTCAATATTGCTCGCACAATTTAACACGAATCGTTCGCTGTCATATTTGCGGATTATATAACAATCAAATAATATTAGTAACTCGCTCGCGCCATCTCCCTCTCACCCAGCTCTCTCTTTCCCACTCTTTACCACGCCAACTATAAGAAATAAGCGAGCAACAAATATAATTCAATATATCTATATATATAGCAGCTGTCAATTGCAGTTTGAGATTTCGAGTGCCTTACACGCTCTCTTCCTCTCTCTCTCTCTCTCTCTCTCTCTCTCTTTGCTTCTCGCGAATTATTTTTGCACACTTTTAAAGCGACATTTCTTGGCTGCGCCTTGCTTTAACAGTGACACGGCAAAAAGCTGTAACAGCTACCGACCGGCCTACGCCCCCCAGAACCACACCCACATCCACACCTTCAGTTGGGCAGGCTCAAAGAGCAGAAGATGTGGCAATGGCGAAAAAATATACAAAAAGTTGGCAAAGCAACAAGCTGCGATGGTGACGATGATGGGAATGAAACAAATTTGTGGGTAACGGCAATGGCTTTATATGGTCACAGTTGCCTGGGGTCTCCACTGACTCACACAATCTCTCGCTCTCTCTCTCTCTCTCTCGTTGTATGTGCACCTCTCTCTCTGTTCTCCCTTTTTTGTTTTCTCTGCATGTGTCTCAGTTGTGTTCCTGCCTGCCTGTTGCGCATTTTGCGTGTCGCTTTGTGTGCGGCTCAGTTGCTTACAGTTTCAGTCAATGCCAGCCAATGGTGCTGTGTAAGGGTGGGGAGGGGGAGGGTGTTGTAGAGGCGCGACAGGCAGAGGTGTTCAAGGGCAGGTAGGCTGAGCTGTGCTGTGCTGTGCTGGGTAACATTCCAAAATGTCGCTTTCTTTCTTTTCTTCATTTTATTTATTTATTTATTTTTTTTTTTTTATAACAAGGCAGCCAGAACAGAAGCAATAACAACAAGAAATATATATAGAGAAATTGTGCTTGAATGTCTGCCTAGTTGTCCAACTGACGTCTATTCTATCGCCTCGTTGTGTTTGCTGCTGTGGCAACAATTTGAGAAATAACTCTGGCAATGCCTAGTGCGCAACTTTTGTGAGCCCCTTGCCAAAAACGAAAGAAAAAGAAAATACACACACACACAGGCATACACACATACTGTTACACACACACACTAATGCCCATGGGGAGCAATACCAATAGAAGTTGCGCCACTGAGCGCCATGGCGTAACAGATACACAAACTTAACTTAACTGAGTGTGTAAGCAATACACAGGCGACGAGCTGAAAATTGTAAGAAAACGCAAGTGTAATATAAGATGGAGGTGTGTGCCTCTGTATGTGTGTGCCTGTGTGCCTGTGTGTGTGTGTGTGTGTGTGTGTGTGTGTGTGTTCATGTGTTGAGGGGGCTTTTTGGTGTAGCCCATTATCACTGCCCCAGCGCCCAGCTGTGTTTCAACTTAAGTAACATTCCACGTTGCGAGGACGACTTCGTTGTTCTTGCAAAAGTTTGCATACACACACACAAACACACACACATACAATACAGTACAATACAGTGCAGGTCATTGGTATATGAACAATGCATATGAGCTAAAGACTTTGAAAGTGTTATACAAACAGTTATTGAAACACATGTTGTCCACATGTGCTTGGGACATAAAAAGTTCATTTAGTTGAACTGAAATGGATTGGCATTGAGCATTGTGAATATTCTTGCTGCTTATTCTATTATCAGTATATATAATGGGAGTTCACATATATTATGTCCCTGAAAGTTACATAGTTCATTATAGCTAACAAAGTTATATATTAGAGTTATGTTATGCAAGAGTATTTGATTTCCATTAGAAACTTGATTGCTTTTATTATTAACTTTTAGCTATATATATTTTAATATATGTATTTTGTACATCTATGCAATTATTTATAGGGTGATTTTCAGCAATTAACAAACATAATTTAATTATTTTCAAAGTTTGCTTTTGATTGTTAAGAATATTATATATAATATATATTATAATATATATTTTTACATATAAAATATAAATTTTTTAATTTATGCTTTGTGCATGATTTTTAGTGATAGCAATTTTTTTTTTTAATAACATCAATTTTATCACACATTTAATTTTAATTATTTGAATTTAATATAATTTTTCATTCATTTACATATATAATTTACCTTATTTTTATTATTTTTTTTTTTATATTTTCCATTTTTAGAAATAATTATCATTAAATATATTTAAATGTTGGCGAATGAATTAAATATTTTGTAAGCTAATTTTGAAAAATAGTTTGCATTTAACTTTGAATATTAATTACTATAAAAATACATTTATTTTTTAAAAATTTAAATTAAAAATAACTAATTTTTATTATATTTTGTGTTTTTATTATGAAAAGAAATTATAATGAAATATATATAATTTATATAATAATAAATAATATATATAATTTATTTACGCATAACTAAATTTATTTAGAAAATAATTTGAATCATCAACCAACAAACAAGACGAACTTAATTTACATAATTTTTTATTGCAATTTTATAATAAATTTTGTGATAAATAATTGAATATTAAATATGTTCATTAATTGTATTTTTGCTTTAAATTTTTAAATAAAATAATACATTTATTGGTAATTTATACACATAATTATTTATTTATTATTATTTATTTAATTATTATTAATTATGAAAAAATGAATAACAAATATTTTTTTTACATTAAATAACTATGTCTTGTTTACTAATTTGCATTAAATAATAAATATAATTTACTCAATTTTTGTACTATTTGTTATTATTAATTTTTATTAATTATTATTAATTTTAAAATAAATTTGTACTAAAAAAATAGTATTAATATAAAAGAAAATTAAATAAAATTGAAAAAATATAATATTTTATAAGTATATATTTTTCACAGGATAAATTGTGGGATTTCCATACTGATTTTTCAAAGGTTCATAAATATAATTTACTCAATTTCCATGAATATTTTTGTTAATTAATTAATATTACAATACAATTTTTAGTATATTTTGTTGAATTTACTTTTGATTACATATTTATTTTTACATGAATTTAATAATTATTTTTGAATTAGTTTTCATCGGCTCAGTTGATGTAATTTTTATTAACTTTCTTGCTCTTAATTCAATCTCTAATCTAATTTTCTATAGAGTATTGCTCAGTCGTTGGCCCAGCTGGACGGGTTTGCAAAGTTTTTTAATTGCTTAATACAACGCTTGTTCTTTTTGTTGAATTTGCAGAATTTGTTGTTGAACTTATACTAGCAACAATTATTAACTAATTAAAGGAAGTTGGCTTTGTAGTTTGCGGGTTTTCAACTTTCTTTGAACTTTATTTGTTTTGTTTGCATTTTTGTTTTTCGCCTGCTTTCCGCTTAGAAAATTTGAGAAATCTTTGTTCGAATCAAACATTTGCCAATGCCCATATTAAAAGATAATTTCATTTTGTTGACTTTGTTGCGAGTTCCAGCAAATTACTCGTTCATTAGCCAAATTCATTTTATGTGAACTCTTTCGCTTTATCTCTCTCTCTCTCTCTCTTTCTTTTTTTTTTATTATTATTTTCAGCTTTTCTTTTCTTTTCTTTTCTTTTCTTTCTTTTGGATTTGTATTTTCACTTTCTGCTCAGCCAATTTGGCGGATTTGCTTCCATTCAATTGTGTTGAGCGCTGTGTATATACACTTACACTCTCCCTATCTCTCTCCCTCTCTCTCCTACTCTCTCTCTCTCTCTGTCTCTATCTTTGCGTGTGTATTAGTGCTCTACTGAAAAGCTGCCTTTTGTGATTTCTCGTTGCGCGCGCCATGGCGCTTACAATCATCAAAATTTATAAGCAAAGTTAAGCAAGGCAAAGGCAAATATTTTTCAAAGTTGGCTACGCGCTGGATGCGGCGGCGGCAAACTAAATCAACCCAAAGCCAGTTCGTTTCGGGGTGCGCTTTAGAGTGGAAGGGTTTGGGCAGCGTTTGGGTTAAGATGCTTTTCAGCTGTGCTGGTTAGTGGGGCCTCGTTGGGCAGCCTTGCCTTGCGGTTCTTTCATTATGACTAAAAAAAAAAAAAAACACACACACACATCCACACTAAAAGCAAAGTCTGGCTGCGATGATGTTGGGTATGATGATAATGATGATGGGTATGATGATAATGGGGTAGCTGAAGTTGGGGATGGCAATGTTGGCAGCAGCGTCGCCCGCCGAACTACAACAATTTGTGATAAAAATTTCAACAGATTTGTTGGCTCTTTTTTTTTTTGCTTTTGCTTTTTTGGTTTTGCAATTATTTTTAGGGATCAATAAAATAAGTTTAAAAATAGCTAACTGGGTGAGTGTGTGCGAGGAGCAAGTGTAAGGAGAGTGAGAGAATGGTAGAGAGACAGCGAAAGTTAGTGCGAGTTTGATAAAGATAGCTGAGGCAGTAAAAAGGTTGAGCGTCGCCTTTGCGGGCAGCCAGAACAAGGTCAGTCACAAAAATCAGGCAACAGGCAGCAGCAGCTCTGACTGCTGGCAACAGGCAGCAGAGTCAGCTAAAGAAAGTAGAAAAAAAATCAAGTTTAGGCAACTTTATTTACTCAATTAGTTGTTTTTGTTATTTGCTGGTTCGCTGGCTTCGTTAAGGCGACTTGATGACCAACCAGACACAGCAAATGTGCTGAAAAAAGGAGCCAAAAAGGAGCTGGGTGTGGCTGGTCGGTTGGCTGGCTGGTTGGCTGGCTGGTTGGCAGCTCGGATGGGAATTACCACACTAATTGGCTTAGAGCGACAAGCGAAAATTAACTTTTATTTTCAGCTTGAGCTGGCTCTGCCTGCCTTTGCAATAATGTAAAATACAATTTTCCATGCCCATCAAGTAAAAAGTTAACAAAGCCAAAAAGTTGCCCACAGCAACGGCAGCCGCAGCCGCACCACCCAGCACCACACAGCACCACCCGGCACCACACAGCACCACCAGCAACAGCTGAGGGCGGGTGAGAGAGCGAGAGAAATCGGTAAAATCAACAAAATACACGCAAGATAAACACGGCCATAGCCACAGAGCTAAGAACACAAAAGCAAACGCCGATTCGCATTGAGCACTCGCCGTATTGCGTATCCGACCTGTTGGTTATTTGGTCGTTTGCCTCTGGTCGTTGCTTGGGCGCCTATAAGTGCCACTTGGCAATGAGCACTGGGCCCCCGCCAGCCATCGTTGCTGGCTTTTCTGAGCGCTTGAGTCGGAATTTATGTCAGCTAAATTGCAATATCAATAAGCGACCTTTCTCACTCTCTCCCACTCTCACTGTCGCTCTCTCTCTCTGTGTCTCTCTCTCTTTCGCTCTTTAGCTGCAGCTGAACAATAGAAGTTTAAGTGCTGTGAGGCTAGCTCTTAATGTGAGTCAGTCGCTACGACTCAAGTTTAGCCAGTGCCAATATTATTTCAAATGCATATTCATATATATATATATATATATATATATATGTGTGTGTGTGTGTGTGCATGTATGTGTGTGAGTATGTGGTAGCACATGGAAAACACCTGTTAGCTGATATACGAGCGCCAGGCAATACAAACTCTCAAGTAAACATATTAAAATTGAGCTGTTGGCACAGCAAACATTAAAGTAACACCACACTTTACAGTGGGTGTAGAAGTTATACACACACACACACACACACACACACACACACACACACATATTTATACATATATAAATATATTACATAAATATGTCTAAGCACATAACCTTCAAATAACAAGAAAACTCTAGTCGAGACTGCTCGACTACGAGATCCCCTGAACCCTTCTTCGAACGAATAATATTCCAAGAATTATTCGATTCGTCTCTGCACGAGTAACAAACTATACATGAAAAACACGCACACACAGGCAGATCTGCGCTTGTACGCCTGTATGTGTGTACGCATTGCAAGCGTCTTGCTGTCTCGCTTGCTCTGCCACGTGGGTTTTGCTGCGAGAACTTATTTGTATAATAATTCTGTTTCTAGATGGACAATCGATATAAAACTTACAGATTATGATCTTGGCATTCATATCTATATGTCAAACCAAACTGTATGTCTCTAGTATTTGAAATACATTTTTTACACATTTGGGGCTGTGGGGGTGAATTGGGGACCGGAATCCATAATCTGACAAAACTGAAATTGTATTAAATTAGTATCTATATATATGCAGAAGACTTAGAGGCTTTAACTTTAAAGATGAATTAAATATAATTTTATAGCTCATTCTCGATATATTCGTTTATCGAAAACTCTGGAAATAAACAAGTTATCGAATTTCCGAAATAAACTCGTACTGCGCGTGCAATAGACGCACCTAACACAAAAAGAAGGAACTTCCTAGCTCTTTTATCTTCGGAAATCGACGCGTTCAATCATACGAACAGATGGGCATGGCTTTATCGCCAAATTCTGAAAGTAGCTTAGAATTCTAGTAGACGAGGAATTCACCGAATGTTAAATAAATATTTCATCAAATTCATCTATTTTGCATTTCCTTAAAGATTTCAAATTTTCTCCCTTACAGTTATTCCATAGACGCTTAAAGGAAGCTTGCTAATATCTGACCAAATATATTTAACATTTTGCAAATATATAACAAATTCTAATTATAAACCCCTAAATTAAAAGCCAGTTAATATTGAAGATAAACCTCACACTTCATACTGATTGTCTATTAAATGGAATATAGTATATCACATATCTCAAATATTTCAGAAGCCCAATAACAAACCCATAAATAAATTAAAATCCATAAGCAGTTACCCTTAAGTTAGCTAATGCCAGAACATCCCCTCTCATATTAGTAGCTCATCAAAATTTTCTATTTTACATTTTCTCTCATACTCTCACATATCTCTCATGCTTTCGAAACCAATCTACCCCGCGCTCCCCACAATGCTCACAGCGTATTGACTACGCTTTAAATTTAGTTATTTCGTTCATCCAGCTCTGCCCCATGAACACTTTATATCCGAGCTATCGATTTATGCTTCTCACCACTCGCATTGAGAGTTGTACGAGAGAGTGTGGGCCATAAGTGCGAGCATTAAAAAACTTTTTATTACAAAATATAATAGTTAGTGTTCCGGTCGGTCGGTCTGACGGTCTGTTGGTCCGTCGGGCGCTTATATTCTTATTATTATTTATTTTTCCTATTACAACTTTTGCTGTTGCTATTACTCCTTGCAAGTATTTTTTAATCATTGAGAATTGTTTGCAACGCACTTTCATATAGCTAAATTGATATGGTTCGACAAGCTTTAAATATTCAATTGAAAGCTTCAAATGTCTAAACATTGTAGTCTCTGGCACTTGCAATATATATTTATTATATATTCTAATTTATATATAAATATATTTTTTGGATATATGAGGCATTTTTGATGATAGCTGTTAATATATAACTTAAATGACTTTTTATCTATTTATTTTATATTTTATTCTTTGAGAATGTAAAATTTTATGTATCGTAATTCATATTCATATTATTTTATATATTTTTTCAAATAATTTGTTTTCTTTTATTTTCTGCATATTATTTTTATTTTATATAAATATAATTTTAATATCGAATTAATTTAGAGCTGAAATATATATTTTGAATATATATTTGTAGCATCTTTTTATATTCTAAGCCTCTTATACAAAAATAGTTAGATAGATTTCTTAATAAATATATAATTTACATAAATTATGGTTCAACAAGCTGAGTCTTGCTGTCCGTCCGTGCATCAGTACGAATATTTGATTATATAGCCGATTAAGCCGCAAAAGCTAGAGATTTTAAATAAAGATTAAATTGAATACAACTTAAAAACATAAATTATTCCAAAATAATTAGTTTTTTTCTTTCAAAAACTCATGCCATTTTCTTATTATCGTTAAGAATCGATAAAAGATCTTTAAAAAAAAACACTCAATTTGCTGTGAAAGTTTTTCTATTTAAAAGATTTTTATGTTTTCCATTTTTGGTACCTCCCCCTTAACCTACTAAAAAAAATAACCCCATTTTAACTACTAAAGACTTGTGCTTTGGCACATCACTCTCACATCTGAAAGTCATTACCAGGCTCTAAATAAATAATTTGATTAGGAAAGTCCATCAAGAGGAAAAGTTATTCAATAATTAAATTACCAGAGTAAAGTCCAGATTGCAGCCAAAGTGCAGCTGCTGCGTTAACTGCGCAGTAAGCAGACAAAGTGCTTATGTATGTGTGTGTGTACATGTATTGATTGTTTTATATGAAAAAAAAAAAAAAGAAAATAGAGTAAAATAATTGAAAAAGCAACTCGGTGTAGTGGTCAAGGTGCTTTCCTAACGGCCATTTTCGACTAGAGCATACTCCTTTAAGCTTATTGAATACATCTGAAAGGGTTTTAATAAGCAACGCCTAATCAATTTTTCACCTAATTCCCAATCGCTGTGTAGTTCTGGGAATTGCCTTAATTGGGTTTCAAGCACAGTCAAAGAGTGAAAACTAACTTGAATATGATTTACATGCATGAATATGATATTCATCTTAATAAACAAAAATGAATAAGAATAAAATATTTGAAATTGGATAGGGCTTAAAAAAAACATGTCAGGGGCTATTGTCATTCAACTAGTGTTGGCAAATATCTATTGAGTGTTTATTAATGTCTGAAAATAAGTATCTCTCACTTACACTTTGAGAAAAAACTCAGAGAGCAGCCGATTGCATAAACTTCTCAGCAGTTCGCTCACGATCAAACAGCAACTTTTTGTCTTTTTCTGGTTTGATTGAATTTTATGAAGCAAGAAGTCTTTTGTGTATGTATTGGTATGTAAGCGAATATGGGTGTGAATATATGCATTTGTATGTGAATGTGAAGACTGTTTGCATAGACTCTTTGAGTTATCTGCTCATTCACTTATCGCTTCCTAAACGATGTTCGTTAAGAGAGCTTGTTCAACTGAAGGCGCTCAATCGAAAAGCAAAACGAAAAGAACCGAAGGCTCTGACCAAGACGAGAGCGAGTGAGTACGATTATTTTCCGCTCATCTCGTGAACGAAGCGCGAAGTCTTATGCTATGTTTAGCTATGCTTAGCTAAGCATAGTTATGCAAGCTGTGCAAGCTATGCTCATTTAAGTTGTGTTTAGCTATCGTTGATTTTTCGACAGAGGCTCAATTTTACTTCAGTGAATGAACCCTCTTGAGACAGTTTTTACAGAGCGTGCTGAGCGGAAGATATATCCACATTCGTTCTCTTGTACCAGAATCAGTTGACTGACTCCACATAGCAAGCTATGTATGTATATCCTGTAAACCCTCGATATATACATAAGGCAATCGTCCCCTTGACCAATGTTGTAAAATCCCGGACCAAGTACAGTTGCGTCCTATGCTGCTGAGCAAGCTTTTTCAAATATTCTAGTGTCTATTATATTTTATTTTAATTTAATGAATTTATTATTGATCTTATTTTTTGTTGGAAGATAATTTTATGAGAAAATTTCGTATCTATGTCTGCATGTTGAAGATTTTTGAGTTAAAATGTTGATTTTAAAACCATTTTTTAAAGTTTAAAAGTTGATATCATGGCAACAGTAAAAGTTATCGATACTTTAAAATAAAAGTTATTTTCATTCGCTTCATGCCACATATACTGACAAACAGTTTCGTCACTTGTTTCTAGATCGAGAACATACGAAATATATATATTTTAATAGAGTTCTGCCACGCCTGCTGCTGACCTTATAATAGAACCATTACAATGCCAATTCACATTTACCGAGAGACAAGGAAATGTCAATTGCACTCAAATTACAATTTGTGATGTCAGAAACACTGGCTCAACTGATGCTGCGAGTGCGTAGGTTTTCGTACTTTGATTTTGTGAAATTTCCAGAAAACAAAAAATTATAATGAGAGAGAACTAAAAATTTAGTTCTCGATTTGATTGTTTGGATTTGAGTGCTTCAGTTTATACAGAAACAGCTTGAGATGCACTCAACTCTTGTCCCGCCCACGAATTCAACGAAAATTGAAAAAGCAAATCAACATTTTGCTATCTATAAATCAAATCAAAGAGGGCGGGAGAGAGAGAGAAATAGAACGCGATATATAGAGAGGGCAAATGATTTGACTATTGCGACCCATTAGCCTCTTAGACATACCATACAGCCACAGCCACAGCCACAGATGCCACACATGCTGAGATAGTTGAGAAGATTCGCAGTTGCCGCTGCGACAACGACGACGACAGTTGTAATTATATGTCCTGGGTTTTCGGGAGGGGCAAGAGATGTGGAGTTTGTTTGCCTCTTGCCGCTGACAAGTGAGTGCGACTCAAGCTCAAGTGCTCAGTGTACGTGTTCGTGTGTGGGCGGGCGTGCTTATGAACCGTGTAAACAAGCAACGCCCAAGCCATGTCTTGTAATCGGAGCGTGCTTAGAGGCGGAATGTACACACAAAATCACTTCCGGAAAACAATTTCACGTGCTTTTCGCCTCATAGGGGCATCCAAATCGATAATTAAATCGTAAATGAAAATCAACTAGCCATTGCAGAGCTAGTTTTTCTTTAATTTCTTCTCTTAAACAAATTTTTTTTTACTTACTTACTTAAAGAGTTCTGATTGGCCGTGAATTGCAAAGCTCCAATCAGAGCAGCTGTGCGCCTGGCGAGCCGCCTTAAGCCCTTGTCAAAGGACGCTTTTATTTCAAAGTCTGTGAAAATGAATACCCGTAACGCAAGCAGAGGCCATTATGCAGCCTCTTGACTTATTGATAACTGGCAAACTGATTTTCGCAATTACTTTAAAAGCCATGCGAATGGCGTGGGATGGGCGAGAGCATGGATGGGTTGGCGTTGCCTGACTGGCTGACTGGCTGGCTGGCTGACTGGCTGACAGTCAGCTATTTAGCTTTCATCTGAAAGCAAGCGCGAAACATGAATGTGTAATGCAAGTCACATGCCAAATGGCCTAACAGTCAGTCAATGGAGTAACGGCTGGCTCACCTCTCAGCTCTTACTTTCGCTCATTTCTCGCTCACATTTCCCCTATTTTCAGGGTTTTCCTGCTGATTGAGGGAGTTGTTTTTTTTTACTCATACTCATTTACGAATGTGAAAAAAGTATATTAGTTTTGTGCAATGTGCGTCTTGCTGTACGTGAAATCATTTTGCTAGCTTCCTAGAGACTTTCAATTTGGAATATATGCTTGAATATAACTATACTCGTATATAAAGTATGCAGATTGATCTGGATTGATCACTAGGGGCGTGTCGCATTGGAAAATGCATTTTCCGATAAATCAGAAATCCAGTTATATAATGCTGCTAGAGACTTGAAATTCAGAATATATATTCGCTTGGGGCGTGGAAAGCTTCGAAAGTTAATATATCCTAAACTTTTACAACTGGAAGCTTTCAAATTCAAGTCGACAATCAAGTCGACTATCAATTGGGGGCGTGGTAGCTCGGAAATATATAGATTGCCTGCAATATTTTGGAGCTGCGCGCTGTGAGCTGAGATTGTGAATGAGTATGCTGCAGTCAGTAACGCCCAATTTGTATATTTTTTCCCTGTTTCCATTTCTGTTGCCGTTCCATACGTGCTGCCTGCAGCCCGTCTGCATTTGGGTCAAGGTTGCTGCAAACGTTTTTTTTTTTTTTTTTTTTGTTTTGTTATTTTCTTCTTGCTTTTTATGCCAATGCTAAATCGTTGGCAATCCCAAGAGTAGCTAGCATCAAATTGATATCAGGATCAAGGCCGTCTTTGGCCAGCAATGCTTTTTATTGCATTTTCATGTCACATTCGAGTGCAAAAGTGCAGAATATTTTGCTGCTGCTGCTGCTGCTGCTGCTGCTTCTGTTTTGGATTAACAAGTTAAATTACGGCTGCTTTGTTTTCTGCCTTCCAACACACACACACTTGCACACACATGCACACACACACACATGCACACACTCTCATAGAAATCCTAGTCTTAGTCCAATTTCAAGTTCAGGTCATAACAATTTGTCGTCGCTTCAGTTCGTTTCAACGGCTTAAAGCATTCAGTGTGTATGCGTGTTGCTGGGCTTTGGCTTTGGCTTTGGTCGTCCAATGCAGAGCTTATCAGCTGTGGCACAGCGTTGAGCACCCGCACCTAAGGCTCAGCGTCAACTACCCCGGTCTTCCGGCGCACTTAATGCCCATTTAATGACCCAACCATGTTCTGTTAATTATACGATTTTTGTGGACGTCGAGAGCATCGAGGATAGCCGGGTGGCTTCAGTTATTTGGCCAGCGCTTTTTAATGGCCAAATGACGGTGGGGCTGGTCAACTGTTGGGGCGTGTGGATTGCCTTTTGTTTAGCCAGCGTAGCTCTGTGCTTTATTGATGGCCTGATGACAGCTAAGCTTGGGGCTTTCACATGTAATGGTCGTGTTTGTGCGACCCTAAAAGTTATGCCTCTATCTAAGCGCCCTCAGTGCTTCTCTCTAGCAGTTGGTCATTTTCGGTGCTGCGCTGCTAACGTATATTTAGCCGCTGGCCAATGTCAATTTGGCTTTCTAGAAAGCAAGAAGCTCGCCGACGTTGAGATGTTGTATTTCAACGGCGCATCCTCATAACTTGATTTATGTTCAAGCCCGGAGCCTGAGTGCACAGGCCGGGAGTGGACTGTGCTGCAGGGAGAGACTCAAAGACTTGGAATGGGCACTGAACTGGATTTGAGTTATTTATGTAAATGCAAGAATTGTTGCTGCTATGCAGCATCCGAGTTGTTTATAATGTGACCCCCCCACTCCCCATCTCTCAGACATCTCTTCTCGCAACATTTTGTTTCGGCCTCGAACACGAGCTGGCTTAGCCCCGGATAATGCTCCAAATGCTCTGGGTCAACTCTTCTTTGGAGCATTGGCTTCCTTAGCAATAACTCATGATGATTTGTCGTTTCTCTTTACACACTTTGAATTTTCCACACAAACATAAAAAAAAAATAAATAAACTGAAAAAAAGAGAAAGACCGGCAGAAGAGGGATGTAATTAACTGTAATTAACATTTGCAGTGTTTTGCCTTTGTGCCAAATTTTAGCAACCCGCCCACAGCGGACTCGCTCAGATTACTTTCACGTTACCTTTTTCTATGTGGTCGACTTTTATTTTTCCTTTTTCCGTTTTACGTTTTCCGTTTTTTGTTTTCTCTTTTTCTTCTTTTCCTTTTCACTTTCACTTTTATTAATTTGTACTTAACTTTTTTGTTGTTGTTTTTTTTTTTTTTTTTTTTTTTTTTTCAAAGCTGGGATTCCTTGAACTTTTTGTTTTATTTCGATACTCATTCACGAAGAGAAATGAGTTTATTGGTTTTTTCGTCTTTCGTGTAACGCTCACTAAACGAACGTCGTTTAAGGAGCGATACGATTTACGCTCGCACAGTGAGGCTCAGTAAGTGAGCAGAGAGCTCAAAGAGTCTAAGCAAACGGTCTCTGCTTTTTTTTTTTGCTTCATGAAGCCACCAAACTCAAGATCTGCTGGATCGTGTCTTGACCTGAACATCTTCCCTTTCGTAATAACTCCATAAGACGTAACCATTTCTAGTATCCCTAAAATATATTGTCTTTCCCTTATGTATCCTATGTTAAAATGAATATAGCTTTCAATAGATCTATAAATGAGGTAACTTCTGATTAGATTAAGTTGCGCCAAAGGTAACAGACCGGAAAAATGAGAAAAAGTTTTCTGCTCGATCCCAAACGAATTCATTGGAAGAGCAGATCCTTTCGACTACTCTCAGTGCCGATCCTGAGCTACGATCAACAGACATTTGGGAACTCTGAACCTCCAATTGGAGGCGTGGCAGAAAATTCTAGCTGTCAGCCTTTTGACCTAGAAGAAGTATGCTGCAGTCGGTAATCGCCAACTTTAATATTCTAAAATGTTTTTTATTTTTTGCTTTACTTTTGCTGTTTCTATTTCACATATCAAGCTCTCATTACTGTTGCTACTGTTTGCATTCTCTCTCTCTCTCTCTCTCTCTCTCTCACTCGCTCTCACTCTCACTCTTTCGTTTTGCGCATCTCTTTCATTTATTTTTTCTGGCCATAAAATTCTTTGCGTAGCAGCAGCTGGCCAAGTTACCACGCCAATCAAAAGCTCAAATATTCAAATTGTTCAATGAAACGTTAATTATGCGCTTTGCCATGTGCCATGCCATCGGCTCGCCCATTAGCCGTCGTAGTCAACCCAATTTGGCAGCAACCCAACACAGCCCTTATGGCAGCCTCATTTTTTTTCTTTTTATTTTCCTCTTTTTGGTCCTTTGCTATCTGATTCTATTACGTGCGCATTTCCATACTCATTGTTATGGCATTTACCGTTCAAAATTTTATCGATATATGCGCATAATTAGCAGCCGAAAAAGAACTTTGTGCGGGGCAACAATAAACAAAAGAGGTCACGGGGGGGTAGGTGGGGGTGGGGTTGGCATGAGGATTCGCCGATTTGTATAACTGATAAATGTGTGAATATTAGCCAATTGACAACAGATCTAACTCTCGCTCACTCGCACTCCCACTCCCACTCTCTCTCTCTCTCTCTCTCTCACTCTGTGTGTGTCCTTACTCTTTCTGTCTTTGTAGCTCGACACTAATTTGAAATCACTTAATACAACCATTTACAAAAATGCAAATGTCTGCCTGAAAGTATGTGTGTGTATGTGTGTGTGTGTGTGTGTGTGTGATTGTGTGTGCCAGCGTGTGTGAATGCTGCTTATATAATAGACACTTTATTACCATTAACTTAATTTACATTTTATACAAATGCGGCGCGAGTGAAGTGGTAAACGTGAAAAGGGTAAAAGCCTCATTGAGAGTGTATGTGTGTGTGTTTCTATAAGTGTGTGTCTGTTTATGTATACACATATATGTGCCATATATATTTATATATACAAATGTGTGAATGGTGCTTGCCTTTTGCCTCTCAGCTTAGATACTCTTTGCATCAGTTATGGACATTTGGTTAGCGAATACGAAATATGTATATACATATATATACATATTCCTGTTCCATATATCATCGCATATATCTTGATGTGTGCTTAGATTGAGATTTATGCTTAAATATAAACTCAGCAACAAGAGGACTTTTATATCATACATCATCTCTATAACAAGTAGAGGATGGCGACAGATCAAGTGAAAGAGTACGAGCAAATGCAGAAAACTTTTCTTTTTAGCCAACTTTGCTGTTGTGAAACTTTGCAGTTAACAACTGCCTGCAGGTAGCTAATTGGCAAAAACAATAATAAGCCAAGTCACAAACAAGCAGATTGACGTAGTTCTGCCGCCCACCAACATAAACATCAACAGCTATTGCCATTGACTACATAAACCGTTGCTACAATGTCAATGTCAAGCTGCTCAAAGACATATCTATCTAGCTGCATAGCTGCAATGCATCAGAATTTATTTGTGTTTACTTCTTCTATGGGCCATCAACTTGAGTGCAATTAAAAAATGATTTGCTTTTCAATGAATCTATTTTAAGCAAAAGCTCACAAAAGGCTTTGCCAGTCGCTTAACATCGAATGCGAGTTTGTTGGCGCAATTAGCTGCTGGAATCACATACATACATATATGAATGCACATTCAAAACTTGAAGCTGATAATAATATGGCAAATGTAATTTGCCAAAAGTAGCGGATGGCTATGAACGACTGAGCGATACGCTGTAAAGAAACTGAATTTCTTGGTATTTATTATATTTTATACATATATATTATTTATTTATATATCTTTTTTGGTCGACTTGTCGAATTTGTTAATGGATTTTGAATAGAGCTTGACTTATTAATTTTTGTAGCTTTTTATTTCAAATTGACTTTAAGCTTTTTTTTATCCTGTTTTCACCTTGAACTGTAGCAGAAAGAGTTCATGACTTAAAAAAAATTTGTTAAATACATTTTTCTACATTGAAAAATATAATTTGTTTATGAAATTAGAGCAGAATTTGAGTGAGTTCTTAGTTTATTAATTATTTATTTATTATTTTATTTTTATTTATTTATTTATTTTTTAGGCTAAAATATTTTTAATTTATTTATTTTTATATTTATACATTTTTATTTTTTATTTTTACTAAAAAATTTTATTGACTTATAATTTTAGTTGATAAAAATAATTTGTTTATAGAAATTCAGTAGAATTTTTGTTTATTTTATTTATTTATTTTTTTTTAATGACAAAATTATTTTTTTTTTTTAGAATTTGAACTAAATTTTTTATATATTTTTATTTCATTTTTTATATGGTACAAAGAATAAGTTTCTATGACTTTTACAAGTTATCTTTTTTTTTTTTTAAATTAATTAATTCATTAATTGATTAATTTATTTAATTAAATTGACATAACGAAATAAAAATTAACTATAAGAATTTGACAATGAGTTCTTCAAATCAAAGTATCTCGTCTGTCAACTTATATACCCAACCGACTGATTGCCGCACATCGGCGCAAACAACTAATATAAATTCTATTTCAAAAATTCAATTTGCTGCTCTGCAGTTTTTCTTGCTGTGGCTGCTCTTGTTGTTGTTGTTGTTGTTGCTGCAGCTGTGTGGGATGAATGCCGCACGCTAATCTGATAATGAGTGTAAATTTATGATTATGTACATGCATTTAATGGGGCACACCCAGCCCAGCTTACAGCTTCCAGTTCTCAACCTCATCGCTCAGTTCTCATCCCCCAACTCCCAGCTCCCAGCTCGAGTCCCACTCCATTTGCGCAGCAAACAGGCATTAGCCAGTCCTGTTCCCGAGCCGTCCCTCGCTTCAGCTTATCGCATGCAAATTGAGACACTTGTGTGTGCGTGTGTGTGTGTGTGTGTGCGTGCAGCATACTGACACGCCTCTGGGGAATAACATTTTTCATGCGTCCAGGGCCAGGTTCGAGGACAGCGCGCATCGGTGTCGAGGACAACGACGCGTCGTCGCGATGTCGCCCAGCATCATCCACTCGATGATTCTGTCAATTTGAGTAAATCTTTTTAATGGATCGCAAAAAATTAATCGTGTGGAATATTTTTGAAAGCATTCGAGACCCACCGTAGCCCCACATACGCACACATGCATAAGCCCTCTCTCTCTCTCTCTCTCTCTCTCTGTCTCTTACACTACTCAATTTGCGCTCTTCCACTCACACACACACTCGCTCACTCTCTCTCTCTCTCTCTCTCTTTCTCTCTCCATCTCTCTCTCTCCATCTCTCTGCTGCTTGCACACATAGTTATGCATGAAGTTTTTCGCCAATCTGATGTGCGGATGCGAGTGCGATTACGAGTATGTTCATAAGTTCGTGAGCTGGTATATAAACGGCCACTTAAGTTATTTGTCAAGCGGAAATCGATTTTAGTTTTCAATTTTTGTTGCTTAGCTACACGCTCCAGCGGCCCACAAGTCCAGCAGCCGAACAGCCCCAAAAATCCGTAAGCCCCAATTTCGAGCCATAACCCATACATGTTAGGGAACCATTGAGCCGAATCTGTTCATGAATTTTATTGCGCAGCATAATAAATAAATTAAATTGCATATTTTATACGCACTTGTGTGTGTGTGTGTGTGTGTGTGAGAGTGTATTTATACAGATTTGATATTTATATAACTGCGCCTTGCCGCTCGTTGAGCAATTTATTATTATTATCATTATTATTATTATTATTAATATTTTGCGCACTCAATTTTAATTTTGTCCGCCGTTTCTTTTTTCCGCTTTCGACTATCATCATAATGTTTCATTTTGAAATTCAAGTGTGTTTGGCTTGCGACAAGTGCTACTCAGTCAAGTGTGTGCAAAGAGAGACAAAGACAGAGACAGAGAGATAAGGGCAGGGAGCGAGGGAGAGAGACAGGGCGAGGGCCTGACCTACACAAATTGGTTTTGTATTGGACTTGTGTTTCAGGCTAATGAAACCGCTTGTGTACATTGGGCACAAAAGGACTCTGTACTTGAGCCATTCGAAGACCATCAAAATGGACGAAAAACGAAATAAAAGAAGAGAGTTGCATTAGGATTCTCGGCATACGCTGCGCGTGTGCTATCTGAAATTAAATCGTATATTTTATTTCGTACAGCTTAGCAAATGGCAATTAAGACCGACAATTAGCTTATCAAATAATGAGCGACTCTTCTCATGTTTCACATTTGTGCAACATAATATGCTTTTATGATTGTTACTAACACGTTTCCTAATCGCTTCTTAGTACAGCGTAATCTATCATTACACCAGCGAGCAATTCCACTTTGTCGAGTAGCTGTTGAGCTGAGTTGGAAATGAATTCCAGTGAATTGATTACATTTTAAATTCCAGTTAGAAAATATTTTATCTCCTTTGATATCAGTATCATTATCAGTCAGTATGTCAATCAGACCATCAATCAGTGCATCAATATGTCAGCCAATCATTCAATCTGCAATGTAATCAGTTAGTTACTCAATTCTATGTATTTAAGCAGTCAGGTCAGGCAGGCAGCCAGTCAGTCAATGATGTTATTTTTTTAATTCTCCATGGAGTCAGCTTTTCAATCAATCAGTGAATTCAGTCTATTAATCGGTCAATCAGTTAATAAGATATTCTGAATTTGAATCTATCATTCAATCAGATATTCAAGTAGAGCAATTAATCAATCAGTCATTCATTCAGTTACTCAAATAGTCAATATATCAATTAATAAGTCAATCATTTAATGTACCTAATCTGCTACTTCTTCAGGCAGTTTGTTTGTCAATTTGTCAGTCAGTAAGTCAGTCAATCAATAGAACATACATTTATTCATATATTTGGATAGTGACTCTATCAAGCAGACATTCAGTTAGTCAATCAATTAATATCAACCGGTAAATCAATCAGCCTGTCAGTGAATCAACTCTTCACGTATTCATTCAGTGCATTCAACAGTTAGGCATTTATTTGATCAATCTGCTATTAAATCTATTAGTCAGCCAGTCAATCAATCAATGACAACTGTCAATTTTTCAGATAGCGAATGAGTCAGTCTGTTAGTACATCAATCAGTCAATAATAAGTCACCCCCAGAGGCAATCAGTCGACTGATTGATCGGTTTATCTAGCGGTCAATCTGACTGTCAGTCTATATCTAACAACAATTCATTTATTCATTCAGTCAGTCATTTAATCTATGAGTCAGTCGGTCAGTCAGTCAAACAGTTAGTCAAGCAGGAGCAGTGACTGGGTCAGTCACTGAGGCAGTCACTCAATCGAAAAGTTTGTCTTTCTGTCAATCACTCAGCCAATCAGTCATTCAGTCTTTCCGTCAATCAGCAAGTCATTTGGTCTATCAGTCAGTAAATCACTCAGTCAATCAGTCAGTCAATCACTCATTCAATCAGTCCGTCAATCAGTCAAACAGGAAGTCAACCAGTCGATCAATCACATAATCAATGTCAACCAAGAGTCAACCAAGTCAAGCAAAATAAGCAGCTTAGGAAATAAATAGAAATTCTTAAATAACATTTGAGTGATACACACATACATATATGTTCATATATATATATATATATATGTATATGTATGTGTATATATATATATATATATATATACATAAATATTTGAAATTATGTATATTTTTCGATATTCTGAGTACGCGGTCAGCAGATTGTTGTGGGTGGAGCCATAAGATATTAATGCTGGGGTGCATTATTGGCGGGGCCAAGTTTGAACTTTGTTCATTTGGTGGGTGTTGGTGGTGCTTGGTGGCTGGTGGCCGGTGGACGGTGGCTGGGCATCGCCTTGGCGATGGTTTGTGTTCTTCTGACCAGCGATTCGCTTTGGCTGCGTCGAAAGATTAATTTGAAAAATATTTGCGGTATGTGCAAAATAAACTTTTTCTTGTTTGCCCCAAGCCGTTCGGGGCGGCAGCTCACAAATGATTGCGAGCGAAGTTTATGGCTTCTGGCTGCCATTTCTTATTAATGGCACTGCCGAAACTGGAATTCTTTTAAAAATTAATAAAAACGATTGCGATTGCACAAATACACAGAACGACAGCAGCGGGATTTGTTGCTGCTGCTGCTCTTGCTGTTGCTACTGCTGCTTCGGCTGCTTTAAACCTTTGGTCAATTTCAATCAATTTTCATTTTATTTTCATTTTTATTTTAATTTAAATTTGTATTTTATTCTTGACTTTATTTGCATGCATTTTCCCATGAATTGTTGACTTTGACTTTTACTGCATATTAATAACACGCTTTGAGGTATGCGATTAAATGTGGAAAAGCCATTTCGGTTCGGTGCGAAGAAATATTTAGAAATGCGAAGCTAATTTCTAAAGGCCCAGCACTCCTTTCATATTCAATTTATATTTATTTAGATTTTTTTTGCATATTTTCATTTGAGAGTCTTGAGAAGCGGCGATAGCCATCAAACGCAGGCAAAAATGATTGGAATTCAAGAAGCAAAAAAAAAAAAAAGCAGACATTTATTTTTGTCCAGTCTAGCTTATGTGCTGCAATATCTGTTGTAAAGGGATTCGTGGAAATTGAGCTGAGATTTAATTAATATTTCACATAAATGTGAAACAGACAGGAAATTGTTTGACTTGAAGTTTTGAGGCTATATTCATTGGATCAGCCTACGCTCAAAGAGTTGGCAAAGATCAACATATGAGAGTATTACATTTTTATGCAGTCAAGCAATTAATATTCCCAACTCTTTAGCTCTCTCTATAAATTTTAACACTTTAAGAGCAAGCAGAGTATTAAATTTAAGCATTTAGCAAATTCACGCTTTTATAACGATTTATGCAAGTATTTTCAATATACAAACTGTAATTAGATGATTATCGATAGGAGCATGGGATAGTAAGAGCAATTGCTGCACATGGTAAGGAAACTTGAGAGTCTTCCGTAAATTACTCGAAATTCATAATAGTTATCCAAAAATACTGATAAACTCGTACGAAAGTATTAAAAGTCTCTTGCTTTCGTTGTTTCCGGAATTCATTTACGTATATGTTTATATATACAGAGACGGTTTGCCGGATGGATGGCCAGACGGACGGACGAACAGCCGAATGGTCAGAGACGGACGGATGAACAGATGAACGCAGAGATAGATCCACTAATGGATGGACGGATAGACGGGCGGATATTTTGACGGATAGATGCACGGACAGATAGATGGCTAGACGAATGGACGGATAGATAGACAAATAAAAGGATGGACGGACGGATGGACGGATAGAAGGACGGACGGACGGATAGACGGACGGATGGACGGATAGACATACAGACGATCGGACAGATAGACGGATGAACAGATGGGCGAACGGACAGACGAATTGACGGACAGACTGATACGGATGGAGATAGAAGAATAGAATAGAAAGAACAGACTGGCATTATCGGGTCTGTCTCGCCTACTTTATGTTAAATACATTTTTACCAAATCATTTGCCATTTTAAATGGGTTCAGGGCAAACAAATAAAACAAAAATTCCCTTTAATAGTATAAATTCCTGTAATACCTTTAAATGAACATGTGTGAAAAGGCTTTGAACTCTAGACTCTTTACTATACTATTTATTACTGTCACTAAATGGAAATTGAATAAACAATTTACAAATGGAATTACAATTTAAAGCTTGATTTACGGGTATATTGAAAACAATACTCCACTGAACCGGAGGTCAAGAGAATTCGAGCCAAATAACATAATCTACTGAAAATAAATTATTGAATTCATTTTGGCCAGCAAACAAATATGAACAAGCAACGATTTAACTATTTCAAAATGAGTTCTATGAAAGCTCATTAAATGCATTGAACAGTGAGCGGAATTAGACTGAAAAATACAAATTACAAAAAAAAAAAAAAGTAAGCAAACAAGCAAACAGGCAACTATGTGTTTGTGGCATGCTACACATGTTATGTTGCCTCGCACATGCGCTCGCCCCTTTCGGCAACGATGCGGCAGGCTCCGTAGGAGGAGAGCCTTGGGGCCATTGGGGCCGTTGTTGGGGCGGAGGTGAACGAGTGTGTGTGTGTGTGGGGGTTAGCAAATTTCTATTATTATGTATTTGTTTTGCTTTTGCGCTTGCTTCGGTGCAAACAGAGCAAAATAATGTTGATTTTTTGCAGCTTTCACTCCAAATGTCTAAATGTCAATCAGGACGCACTGGGTAAAGAGTCAGTCGACAGTCGACAGTCGACAGAGTCAGGGGCAGCACTGAAGCTGCCAGCTCATGGGGATATAATACATTTTTAATTAAATGAAAGCAGTCAGAA
Organism: Drosophila borborema; assembly: GCA_030914335.1. Lineage (NCBI taxonomy): Eukaryota > Metazoa > Arthropoda > Insecta > Diptera > Drosophilidae > Drosophila > Drosophila borborema. The sequence continues at coordinate 2,604,727 of JAUESP010000311.1, read as the reverse complement.
ATCTAACCGTCGATGCGCAGCACTCCTCACAGGCATCTACTAGCAGCGACATCCGCAGCAACCGCAGCCGGCGGAAGTGCTGCGGCTTGCGTGCCGCAGCTATAAGGAAGTTTAGTTATTTAGGAATTCGTCTTGGCAATTTTCAGTGCTGCTGCTGCTGCACAGGTGAATGGCAATGGGCAACAATGGCTCGGGACACTGATTAATTATAACTAAACAGTTTTGCCATTGCACAATGCTCGCTGTTCGAGCCAGAGAGAGAGTGAGAGAGAGAGAGAGGGAGAGCGCGTACACAAATGAATTATTCATAATACTTTGTTGACGATAATTAATTGGTAACTTATTCTATTTGAAATTAATGAACATGTACAAATATTTCATTACATTTGATTATTTATTTATGCTCCCGAATGATTTACCGTTTTCCTGCCGTTGTTGGCGGCTTAATTTATTTATTGATCTCTCTGTCTCTGTCTCTGTCGTTCTGTTAAATATAATTATGCATTTCATTGGCCCCCATATCTGCACTTGATTTTTATTTCTGGGTAATTGGCTTTGATGGGCTTTGCGTAATACTGCGCGAAAAAATTAACCACATGCCAAATTAAATATTCACAAAATCAAACAGTGCGCAAAAACTTTTGTGCATTAAAAAAATGAATTTAAAAAAAAAGCGAACAAAAAAGACTTGAAATAACATTTTGTTATGTTCATAAAGTTTGATTAGGCTTTTGTTGTTTTTTTAATGAGTTTCTGTGGCGAGTTTTTTTTATTTGCATACTGATTCGCATCTCTTTAAAGCGCGAGATATGGAAAATGTTGAGGAAACTCGCTGAACAGTGCGAGTGGATGAAGTTTTCACTTTGTCAAGATTATAAACTTTGAGCTGTTGACTCATAAATAGTAATTATTCATTCAAAAAATAGTTACTTAAATTCACTTGCCATTGGGCATTAAATACAGATGTGGTTGAGATTCATATGCAAATATTATTCTACAAATTATTTTTGATTTATTTATAAGTTTTATTATTTGATTTTACATTTAATTTTTTTCAATTTTGTACTTTTTGTATTTATATAGTTGTCCTTTTATTTGATTTTATAGTTAATTTAATAATTATTATTTTGTTATATATATTATTTGTATGTTTTTTAATGATTTTTAATTTTATTTGTTTAAATTATTGTCTATTTTTATTATATCACATTAAAATTAATGAAATTATGTTATTATTGTTTAATTAGCAGTTATTTATTTGATATTTTATGTATTTTGTTTTATTTATATATCTTTGAGTTATTCTAATTTATTTTATTTTCCTTATTCATTTTATTTATTATGATTTTTATTATTTTTTATTTATTTGATTTGATTTTTAATTTATTTGCATAATTTATTACGTATTATATTGTTTTCTATATATTATTCAAATTTATTTTTTATTTTTATTTATTTTTGAATTTAGTGCCCATATTAATTTTAATTTAATTTAATTTTGTATATTTTCTTAAATTAATTAAATAACTTTTTTATTTTTTAATTATTTATTATTTTGATTTTTTTTTAAATTATTTTATTTTAATTGTATATGCTTGAGCCAATTTAATTTAGTTTCTAAATCATTGTAATTATTCTATATATTTTTATATATTAATATATTTAGGTTATTTTGTGATCTATATATTTAACTAATTTGTTGCAGTTGCTTCCTTTAGTAATTATTATTATTTTATTTGCTTTATTTTATATCGTTTATATTCTTAATTTTGATATTATTTTTGTAAGTATTTATATATTTGTATAATGTTCTTAAATATTTTTTCGTATTTTTATTTGTTATTTAAATAATATATATTTTTGTATATATTTTCAATTCTATCCCAGCACTCAGGTCTTTAGGCAATTGAGTTTGTCTTTAAGTAGCTTCAAGCTAAATAAATCAGCTTTAATGCTTTAGAAATTCTTTGAATTATATGCCTTTCTCGATTTAATTATCTTTTAACGAGAAAATGCAAAGTCCTTAATGCAAGATTCTAAACAATTTATCAACACAATGTATTCTTATCGTTTCGAGAATTTCTTCACTCAGAAGTAATAACATTGTGTGACCTGATATGCCTGTGCGAGCGCATTGTGTAAATGCACAAATAATTTGTTAAAGCAAATTGGACTGCAACTCAATCAGACAGAGAGAGAGAGAGAGAGAGAGAGAGCGATGAGTCTTTCATCAAAAGTTCAGCTACAAATAATTGGACTTGCTATAGCTTTTTGTGATGTGTAATTATTTTCTAATTTGGCTTGGACGCCCCACTCAGACTTTGTCACATGCATGAATTTTAATGAAAATATAAATTTATGCTATCGCAAAATTGCATTAGGATCGCATGTCTCTAAAAACGAATATCCGATTCCCAATTTGAACTGTGGGCGGATCAAGTGTAGCTGCAGCAAATGCTTGTGCTTGTGTGTGTGTGTGTGTGCGTGTGTGTATGTGTGGGTGTTTTTGCTGGAAATAATAGCTGAGTGTATGACAGTGGATTGCTCACATTCGCCTTATTTACTGCACACTTATTTGGATTTAATTATAAAGTTATTTTGCAATAAAATATCAAATAACAAAATTCATATAGAAAATTACATATTGCAAGGGGAAGTGCACAAGCGACAGCATTTCCCAAGTGCTGAGGGTGCTGTGGGATGCTGTGGGGTGTTGCGGTAATGTTAAAGCTCCACATTCTCAGTCTCTCGTGAGTGTGCGTGTGCGTGTGTGTGTGTGTGAATAAAATAATGAGACTGCGACTGCTGCAGCAACTGCAACTGGCAGAGCGTTCAGGGTCGCCCCCACACGCCAGGGCCAGTGATTGATCAAAAATTGTTGCCAAAGCGACTTTAATTAAACTGAAATACAATAGTCTTGGAATGGAATGTTTCTTAAAGCCTTTGACAAATACCAATGCTGCCTTGATACAATTGCGTATGGCATCCCCTCATTAGGCGGGCCACAGCCCTGAAGCCCGAAATGTTAATTACCCGCACACTCTTCACTCTTCACTCTTCACTCTTCACTCTTCACTCTTCACTCATGCAGGGACGTGCATTGTTTGCCATTTAAGCCGATTAACCGTTGCAGCAAGTGGCGCCCACGCATATCAAATCTGCCGACAAGCAGGCATACACCTGCACTTGAATTTTTAATTATCTTCCACATTTTAATTAACAAATAAGATAGAAGAGAGAAACAAATAATGTGAAAATAAATAATGTAAAGCAACGTCAAACGAAATTTGTGTGGGGCGGCCAGTTGATGGTTGACTGGCTAGCTTTGGCCTTTGCCTGGGCGTCACTCGACACGGGCGGCTGTGAAATTAAAATTTATTTTAACCATAATCTGGAAAATTCAATGAACAACATGCGAGAACTCAATTGAATTCAATTTGATTCAATGGGACGTAGACTCACTGGGGCCACAGACGATGGCCATGGCAATGGCAATGGCAATGGCAATGTCGATGTCGATGTCGATGCCAACGTCAAGTCAATAGCAGCGAATTTGTTTGTTCTGATCTGTGCGGATTGAAATACAGTTAGGGATTCAAAGCCGAGCAGAGTCAGCAGCCCCCACAACACGCACACAGACAGCTACAGTGGCAGAGTGAGGGAGAGACTGGGAGAGTGAGAGAGAGATACCCACACCCACACTGCCTGACAGCTAGAAGCACTACAATTTCGCATAGTGCTTGGCCAAATGCAGTTCTCTGGTCTGGTCTGGCCTGGCCTGGCCTGGTCTGGTCTGGTCTGGCCTGACTTGCTGCCCATAGACGTGACTCTCAGATTGATGACTCTGCAAGTTGCTTGTGCCAATGCTGTGCATGGCAATGGGGTAATTTGATTATCGTTTCGCAGATGGAATATGAAACATCTGCTTCGATAGGTTCGCCAATGGTCGTCGATTTCACAACTGAATTGCCATACAAATTGTATATATATATAAATATATATACTATATACATATATACTATATTGAAATTGTAGAAAATTGTGCAAATTTGATTTTATGTTTCCGCAGACAAATACAAATTCTAAATCTCAATAAATCTCAATGTTGTAAATCTCAATAAAACTTATAATAAATATGCTAAACAACAAATCGATAAAGCAACTTAACTTGGACTTTTTATACTCGTTCAACTGCTATTTGCAGAGAGTATATAGGCTTTGTGCAATGTTATACAACTAGAGATGTGTGATTTCAAATTTGGTATTCTTATCTTATAATGTCTTATTAAGATCTAAAGTGTACATCTTCTGAGGGCGTAGCAAGTCGCATCGTACTGTACTTGAAATGTTATTGAGTATTTAGAAGATTAAAATTTGGAATATATATTCATATATATCATATATATATCATCACATATAAATATATATATTTGTTATATATGTTAATAGTTAGTAGTAGCGTTTATTAAAAGCGTGACAAATTAAGCCATACTTAATATGGTATAACCATAATATTATTATCATTGACTTGAAATTTTGAATATATATTCGTGTTGATAATCGAATACTACACATATATGGGCATTTCTCCAGAAAACTCAACTTTTTGTAGCGTTTTTTCGTTTTTAAATAACTTGAAAATGCATCGTATAGAAGAAGAATCGGGAAATCCACATTCTCTTTATAAAGTTCCATTATTTTAAAATTAAATTTTATTTTCTTTCCACCTCTAGCTCCCCCTCTACCATGCTTTTCATCTATATATCTCTCGCTCTATCTTTCCACACATATCTTTCCCAGAAGTACGTCAACAACTTTTTTTGTTGCAGCTTGAGCGAGTATTCTGCCGTCGCTGAAGCTCGACTTTTGCCTTTCTGCAGCATCATCTTCTCGCTCTTCCACGTTTTTTGTTCTCCCTTTTTTCTGTCCTGTTGCTGATCCTGCAGTTGCTGCTGGCTGTTGCTGCCTGTGCCAAATGCATTTACTTGTTAATTCGTTCAACAGCAAACTCACTTTGCAAGTGTGTGTGTGTGTGAGTGTCTGTGTGTGTGTGTGTGAATGTGTGGCTGGATGTGGGTGAGTGTGGGTGGCTGTCTGGGTGGTTGTGTTTGGTTAGTTTCTGTTGTGCAATGCGCTGCAATTCAGTTAAGTTTTGATTGCTATTTTCGCTTCGCTTCCTGGCAGCGGCTGCCTTCGCCCCTGGCGCCAGTGAAGTGAACGTTATCATAGTCGTTGCCTTTACCGTTACCGTTACCGTTACCGTTACCGTCACCGTTGCTGTTACCTTTACCTTTACCTTTAGCGGTGCCGTTGCTGCTACTACGACCGCCATCGAGGCCTCGGCACAATGTTGCCAACAGCAGCAAATGTGTGACATATCCGCTTCCGCTTGCCGCGCTAATGTATTAGAGCAAGCGCAGCACGCACACACGCACACACGCACACAGGCACACGCAGCCCTCCCACCCACACACACGCATGGTTAAAAACAGTGCCAACTATTTACAGCTTTTTTTTTTAGTTATAAATTGTCGTTGCTTTGTATCAAGCAAGAAAATATTGCGCTGACAAAAAATGCAAACGTGATGAAGACTACTGCTGCTGCTGCTCCTGCTGCTGCTCCTGCTGCTGCTGCTGCTCCTGCTGCTGCTCCTCCTGCTGCTGTTGCTGCTGTACAGAAGTGCGTGGCCGTGACCGTGGTCGTGGTCGTTGCAGTGGTTGCGGGCGTTAGCAGCATGCTACGATAACATTCAACAACTACAAAAAAAAAAGAGAAAAAAAAACGATGAACTACAGTGTCTGCTGTGAACTGCAATGGGCTGCAAAAATGTTGCTTTGTTTGTCTGTGTTTATCGAACTCACTTCCTAAGCGCTGCTGTCGGGCTGCCTGCTGTCAGGCGCCATTGTCCTGCGCCCGTGATGATGTCCTTGCCGTTGGCGCAACTGCACGTTTCAGAGGACATTAAATGCAGAAATACGTTGAATATTTGTAGAAATTCCGCCAAAAAGTTCTAATTGTCAAAGCGCAAGCGAGTATTCAGCACTTTTCTAACTAGCTGTCATAGCTGTTCTTTGTTGTACATTGTTTTAATATTGGTAGCAATAAAAAAAAAAAATAACAATAAGAGTTGAGTTAAATTTAATTGTTTGGCTTTATTTGTATTTATATTTATATTTATATTTATATTTATATTTATATTTATATTTATATTTATATTATGTTTATATTTATATTTATTTATATTTATATTTATATTTATATTTATATTTATATTTATATTTATATTTATATTTATATTTATATTTATATTTATATTTATATTTATATTTATATTTTTATTTATTTATATTTATATTTATATTTATATTTAATTATTATTTATAGTTATATTTATATTTATATTATATTATATTAATTATTTTATTTTTTATATTATTATATTTATATTTATATTTATATTTATATTTAATTAATTAATTTCCCCATTGACTACTACTACTATGAGTAAGAGGAACGGAGTCGAAATAATGGTTTGATTATTTAGTTTAATCGGCTTACGATTCAATATTTAATGGCGTGTACGTGGCATTAAAGTTGATTTGATGCGAGAACAATTGTCTAAACTGATGAGCGTTTGATGATAATTTTCGAATGAACAGACAAAGACAAAAGAAGAGAATTCATTATGGAGAGCGCTGCAGAACATTGCATATGTGTCTGTGTTGGGTTTGCCGATGTGCCTGAGTGCACTAGTGGTCAAAGTGGCGACACTTCAGTTGAGACGATAAACTTAAGAGAGCTTATCGAAAGAGCAATTACCAGCTATTGAGCCGAACACCAGCATAGAATAGAGTCTTTCAATGAGCATGTCAATATTTGGATATACTCTTTACATGATTATAATGTGTAAAGGCATATACCTTGTACGTAAATTTATGAGCATAAATATAAATGAATATGCTGTATATATAGTCATACATGTACATATTCTGTAGGACATACATATGTACATAGTCATATAAAGATTAGTTAAAGCAGTACATATTAGTAGAAGTATTACAGTTAGTCAAGAAAAAATATAAATATAACTTAAAATCAATAATAAATCAATAAATTAATAAATAGTAAAAATAAAAATGGAAAAATATAAACAAAATAATGTAAATAAATATATAACCAAATAGCTAACTAAATAAATAATAAAAATAAATAAAATAAAATAAATAATCAAATTAATAAATATATATAAAAATAGATAAATAAATGAATAAATAAATAAATAATTGAATAAATAAATAAAAAAATAAATAAATAAATAAATAAATAAATAAATAAATGAGTAAATGAGTAAATAAATTAATAGGTAAATAAATAAATAAAAAATAAATAAATGAAAAAAATAATAAATAAATAAATAAAAATAAATAAAGTCAAATAAATAACATTTTAATGTTACAAATGTTAAGATTAGCCAATATTTTTAATAATTGATATGTTCATATTGAGTTACTAAATTATTTTAGGTTTTGTCTAACATTTAACTCGCAATCGCATTACTACACCAGTATATTCGCTTAGAAATAATTATACTTGGATTTAATGAATTAACATGTACTTAATATAATACTGAATAATTTAGTAATAATAGAGCCTGACTTAGTCAATACATTAACACAGATATGTTTGTCAAATGCTTATGTCAGGCGAGGCAGTCGTCAATTATTGATTGAATTGATTGAACTAGAACTAGAACTAGAAGTAGAACTTGAAATTGAAGCCAAAGGGCAAATCGGAAAAAAAGTAAATAAAATAAATAATAATAGATACTTGAGAGTTTTTAAATTGCAATTTTACTAATTAATTGGTAGGACTGGTGCGTGTCACTTTTGACTAGATATAATAATTTTTAAAATATTATAGTTAAATAGTTAGCTCACGAACCATTATTCTACAATTATTAACGCTTAACTGCTATATACCAAGTTGTCCGAATTGGAAAAAAATCGCTGCATTGATCGGCTTAACCAAGCATAAGAATATAAATTGCCTGTGAGTCGATCAAATTCATTATAGATACACATATATATATATATATATATATATATATATATATATATATATATATAGTTATGCATAAATATGTATATATCTATGTATATAATCGGCTTAACATTGCATTGTAAGAATCAAAGTATTAGGAAATAGAGAGACGGGCATCTTCATGCTGCTGCTGGTTGCATTTGATGCCGTCAACAGCAGTTTTATAATGAACACAGACCAATACTATGCTCTCCCTCTCGCTCTCTATTTCACTCTCCCTCTCTCCCTTTCTCTCTCTTTCTCCATTTGTATGTGCGCCTGCATTTTAGCTGTCATTCTTTACTGGTGCAGAGTGTTTAGGGCCGAGGACTGTTTGGGTAGTTCATCGGGCGGTTGCCATGGATTTTTATGGTCCAAGTGAAGAGGCCAGCTCTAGCCTCTAGCCTGCTGCATGCCAGATTCAGTGCGGCAACCCGCAATTAGGTGAGCTTAGTGGCTTCAGCACCAACAGCAAAAGCAACAGCAACAGCAACATCAACAGCAATGGCAATGGCAACGGCAACGGCGACCAGTTACATCATTCTCACACGCACAAGGATTTTCAAAAATTTCACAAATATTTTCACAGATACAAAATGCAGAAGAGCGATGCAAACACAATTTCCAGCAACAACAACAGCAACAACAACAGAAATAGCAACAGCAACGCCAGCTCCAGCTGTGACAGGTGATATCATTTGGACAACATGCACGTATACTGCTGTATGTCATTTTTAAATTCAACAAAGCCGTAGCTCGTTTGCCAAATTGTTGATAAAATTGCTGCAACCGAACACAGTTGCAACAACAGCAATAGCAACAGCAGTAACCACAAGAGCCGCACGAGCTGTTGGCCAGAGAGAAAAAAAAACAGCCAACGTTGACTTAAAAGCTGATATACTTCAACGGTTTTTTTTCTTCGTTCAAACTGTTGAAAAAAAAGTTTAAAAAAAAAAGAGGAAAGGAAAGGAAATCGTGCTGACTCGCCCAGACTCTGTGGTCGATGGTAACAAGCATCCGAATGCAGTCATATGCGGATGATCCAATTTGTTTTTGCTGCATTTCAATTGTCATGGCTACGCGAAAATAGCTCAGCCCGACACTGGCTGGCTGTTCTCTTTGCCATGAGCTGGGCTAAAATGGCAGCTAAAGATTGAAGACCATAAACCAATTAATTCTGACTTTAATTTCAATTCAATGCGAACTCAAATGTTTATTTGCTTGACTCAAATTGACTTTTGCCTTCAATTTCATCATCGATGCACGATTGGGGCCTGCGCGTGTGAATTGTGGCTAAAATTCACATTTTAATGAAAGCAATTAGTCTAATGAATTAAAACTGATGGAGAATTCATTAGAGAGCCTGAATTCAAAACATTTCTATTTTTTTTTTTTTTTTTCAATTTGATGGAAGTTAATATACATTTACAGTAAATGAAAAATCAACTAATTATATGGAAAATAATCAATTTTCCTATTGATTTGTGAGAGAAATAGAGCATAAATAAAATATATATTTTTATGTCGTTGCGTAGAGCAACGAAATTAATTAATTGTATTAAACTAATAATTTAACAAGTTTAGCTTTATTTTTATCAAATTTTTAGGTTTAATGGGTTTTTTCTACCTTAGTAGCAGTCGTATTCTCTATAAGTCTATAAGGTTTTATTTTGTATATATTTTTTAAAATTTAAATTTAAAAAAATAAGTAAATAAAAAAATGAAATATTGTAAAACAAGATTTTTGGGAATACAAATATTTTTATTTTGTTTATTTTTATAAGATTTTTTTTTTTAATTAAATTGAAAACTTTCCACTTTCGTTTTATTAGTATTCTCTATTAGTCTAAAAGGTTTAATATTTTTATTTTTAAATTAAAATTTACAAAATTGAATAAATAAAAAAAAATGAAACAATGTACAACAAGACGTTTGGGAATACCAATATTTTTATTTTGTTTATATTTATTAGATTTTTTTTTTAATTAAAAATTTGTTGGTTCTTATTGCAGTTATCAAGAATTAAAGCTATAACAAACAATAACTATGTTATTTCTAACTTAACACTACATTGTTAGCCAAAATCAACTTTGGCACTCTGTAAAAGACTTTAATTTTAGAGTTTCATAAATATCCCTTTCAAATGTCGTATAAAGTTTGCAAATCTCTTACTTGGCTGTTCTGTCTCTGATTTTTGCAACGCAAAATGTGCAGAATTTCCACTGTGTGACGCAGGTACGTTAAGGCGCAGACGTGCACATATCAAAGTATCGTAAATTCATATATTTATGAAACCTCAAAATAAGAAAAAAAAAAAACTTACTTGAATCCATCATGAACAGCGAAAATATAGTCGCATACATATATATTGATAGGGTTCCGATAAACAGATATATGTATACATATATATATACGTTGTATTTATATGAATATGTGTGCATAAAAAATATAATATTTGATGCTGCGACCTCTGCAGCGACATTAATATATCACATGTATTAAAATCCGTAAATCATGGACAAATTATCGTACCCTAAAAAAGACTGAGCGGAGCTGATACCTATTAAAATCATTTTAAGTTTTTGTTCTCAATTTGTTTATTGTTTTTGACTTTTATTTTTGGTATGCAGTAACGCATATTTAAAATTTAAAGTCTCTAGCTTTTGTGGTTTGCGAGTTCGCTACGCATATCCGGACGTACAGACTGATGGACAGAGTAAAAAAAACGGACGGACAGACAGAAAGACTGAAGGACGGTCATACAGACAGATGGACAGATAGACGGCCTGAACGATGGGCATATAAAGATAATATAAAAATAAAGGATTAACGAACTTAGGGAGCGAAGGACTTAAGGGCGGAAGGGCCGACGGAAGACAATATCGACCTACGTCGTCGTCCTGATCAAGAATATATTATTTACTTTATGGCATCTATTAGGCCAACTTCCTTCCACCTCCTCCCATTTCCGTACTCAATGGGTTCATAAAAATCCTCTTACAATACAATATGCATTATGCATTATGCACTTCGCATTCAAAATGCTCTCATTAGTTAGTTAAGTCGTAAAGATTAAGTGATTTGTTGCAGGCTTAATTCATTTTCGACTGAAGCAGCTGCTGCTTTCGACTAATGATAATGTCGAATCTCAGCAATGCTGCAATTGTCGACAGAAGACCTTGATAGCGGCTATAATGTATTTTAGGTGTGTAAGGTGTGTGTGTGTGTGCATGTGTGCAAATGTCAATGAGCCTGAATTATCAGAAACTCCTTTCAATTTGCTGCTCATTATTAATTCAGATGAAATTCGTTTGTTGGCAATAGCTTTGAATCGTTTAGCTTTTCACTAGAATCGATGCAGTCAACAGCAACCGCTGGCTGTCCCGCCAAACAGTAAAAGGGCAGCAGAGGGCAAAGAGCAGAGCACAGAGCAGAGAGCAGAGTGCAAAGAGCAAAGACCAAAGAGCAAAGAGCCTAATGTTTACTTATTTTTTATTCAGTGAACAGCACCTTTATTTTATTTATATATATATATATATATATATATATATTTATTTTTATTCTTGTTTTTAATTTTGTTTCGACGTGTTCAACAAACTGTACCAAGCATTTAGTTGAGATGTGTCGGACGCTTAGCTTGGCTGAAAATATGCGAAGTACATTTACAGAAAATACATTTCATGTCAAAATGGAATGCAAGTTATTTATATATACATATATAGTATATGCACAGTTATAGCTATACTCTTTATATTTCTTGAATACGCCATTAATGAAGGCGGTCTTAAAGCAAGAGACTTTGAATATATGTTAATATATACAAGCAGCTTATCAGAGCAAGATTTACTTTCTGTTTTATATATCAACTTTATATATATAAATTTAAGACTTGAAAACTTTGTATATTTGCAAGCTTATAGTATATTTTTAAAAGTTCTTGAGTAGAGCAAGGAACATAGAGTCACGTAGGTCAGCGCGCATTGAATATGAGTCTGGAAGACTGCTTAAAGTCTAGAAAAATTGGCTAAAATTGTGCCTCTTACTATCTTAAGTGCTTAATAGCCCAATTAAGTTATATATAAACTGCTCTTATCTCTATCTCCCTCTCTCTCTCCTTCTCTCTCTCTCTCTCTCTATCTCTCTCTCTATTCTATCAGTTTATTACATCGAGACTTATCAAAAAGAGTTGAATACAGCTAAAAAATAATGAAAATTAAACAATTTTCATAATATACAAAATTCAACAAAAATAATAATAATTTTGTAAATTAAAATAGTTGTATGTATATATGTCTAAATACTATATATACGTATACATATAATTTCAGAAATCCTTTTACTATTCATCCTCTCCATAAAGGCTCTAAACTGTGATAAATCAGCAAATAATAATAATAAATACTATAAATAATAAATAGTATCATCAGGCACTCTATAAACTAAATCCCCACCACACTTACACATTCATATTTTTCAATAATTTCCGCACAGGTAAAAAGCACATTATAAACTCGATCCATTGCGAGAGTGCAACATTACGATTTATTTGTTCGTCACTGATGGAGGATTTTTAGTCTGATAATGTATTAAGAAACATAATGATGTGCACTTGCCATATTCAATATTTATGCATATGCTGCTGCTGTGTGCGAACTTATTGCAAAGTCCATTAAATAAAGCTGAGTGGGCGGAATGGCGCGTGGTATGCAGTGCTTGGCATGGAATGTGTGTTGAGTATATGCAACGGTTGTCAGAGCAGCAGAGCAACTGGATGCTGACTGCTTGCTGCTGTCATTCTGTCAGTCTATCAATTTGGCAACTGGTCAATATGTCAGTCGGTCACATCGCTCACATTGTTCACATCACTCACAGTGGTTTGTCTGACATTTGGTCAGCGAGTCAATCAATCAATCAGGCAATCAAACAATACGCTGTACCACAGCCAAATAAATACGCATGCAAATGGAGCTTGGCAAAAGCTGAAATGTAAAAAGTGAAGAACGCAGAGGTCATTGAGACCGGCAAGGACACTGTCGACATTGTGTGTCTAATAAGGCACAGAGCGGCCTGTCGCACAGTCACACACACAGAGAGAGAGAGAGAGGGAGAGAGCGACACACATACATATATACTACCGGGCCAAAGCAATTGATGTGTCTGGCACTTGCCATTCAGTGGACCCACAATAAAAAACAGCACGCTCGCTCTCAGCCTAAGCTACCAATCAAATAAAAAAAATTACAAAATAAAGAAAAAATGAAAACAAAAAGTGAAAAGGTTTCCCCTATATTTATACCCTAAACGCAACACTAAATGGGTTAATGGGCTATAATGATTTGCTCAATATCTTTGAGACGGACCAATGGTAGACCTCTCAGATTATTATAAAGAATTTCGGTTATTGTGTATATATTATAGTTAAAATTCCAAGATAAGCTCATTGATCTTGGCTTGGTTAAAGTAAGGAAATTTGTAGTTATTAATTACTATAAAAATTACTATAAAAATGATATAATTGCCCAGAAAGAAATGTTACTTACCTTACGGGCTTTTCTTTATACATTTTTCTATTGTTACATTATGTCTTCACATCCTTCCTTTATATACTTTTATGCCTTCGTATAGAGTATGCTTTGTAGGAAAAGGGTTTGAGTCTCAAGCCATAATCAGTAGGAATAATCACTAAAGTCATAATCAAAATGAATAAAGCCTAAGTCAAAAAATAATTCCACAACTTCTTTTCACTCAATCAGCGACAAAATTATAAAATAAAATTCGTGAATAATTATTGTAAAAAAAGTTCTGAGCGAACTCTTTGGCCCGAAAGTACTTAGATTTAATGTAGCAGTTAAGTGCTTCATCTCTACAACAGGATGAGTTGTATTCTCTGTGTAGACAAACAGACTTGGATGCAATTGAAAATAACGTATTTTATATAATACTGAATAGTATAGTGACAAGCGGTCTTAATTGTATCTCGACGGAATGTGAACTGAAGCATTCAAGCTTCATTAGTTGATTTCTCCACTGAAATGTCTGACTAGAGTCTCCGGATTACTTAGCCATACTATATACATATATAATACTATATATCTAATATATGTAATTTACATATATCACTTATATATATAATAAATGTCATTAAAACTAACTAACATGTTCATTGCTTGAGAGGAAATGTCATATTGGAATGGCAATTGCAACTGGAATGCTAATTGGAATTCTAATCGGAATTCTAATCTAATCTAATAAATAGACAATTAACAACTAACAACAAGTTCAATTATTGTTAGTTTAAGCATGCAGCTGATCAGCAGGGTATCTATTAGTCGATCACAATGGCCACAGCCGCACCGTTAGTTGTTTTGAATAAAGCGTTGGTCAAGTGTATTGGAGTCGGCTTCATAACAATGGCCATGCATGCATACAGGAGACCGTGTGTGCGTGTGTATGCGTGCGTATGTGTGCGTGTGTGTGTGTGTGTGCGTGTGTGTGGCCAGGGCTTGTTTGTCAATTCTGTGTTTGTTGTGGGCGTGCAGCATTTGTCAATCATCTAATTCAGTTTAGCTTTAGCACAAAGCTCAAAGTATTTTTTTTTTATTTTGCAAATTGTCAATTTAGATTTGCAGGTCGAACAAATTGGTCAAGTGATTCGCTTGAGTAACAGCTAATTAAATCAGTTATAATTCCAATATGATATACGAAAGTGCAGCTGAGAAACTGAAACCGCATGAAACTGGCTATTGGAGTCGTTTTTCCACAGAATTTTGCATAGCAATATATGGATTAAAATGGATTTTCTTTATTGACAAAAAATTTGCTGATTCTTTACAGCGAGTGAAAATTGTTCGATTTATGGAATCGTGTTTTGTGCAGGTGGCGCAACTACTTTTAATTTAAATTTAATAATATGCAGGTTGGCGATGACTTGATTATACGATACTTTACATACATATCTCACATTTGCTCGTTGTAGCTATAAATAAGCATTAGAGCAAGCTCAGCCATATATTATACATGTATCAAAAAATATATAAATATTCATATGAATGAATATTTCTAATCAATATGTAAATCAGAGCAAATACCTGTTGACCATTTCTCAATGTTAGCAAATAAATCTATTAGTCAATCCCTGAGAAAAATAAGAGAGAGAGAGAGAGAGAGAGAGAGAGAGAGAGAGAGAGAGAGAGAGAGAGAGAGAG
The DNA here is from genome assembly GCA_030914335.1 of Drosophila borborema. Classification (NCBI taxonomy): domain Eukaryota; kingdom Metazoa; phylum Arthropoda; class Insecta; order Diptera; family Drosophilidae; genus Drosophila; species Drosophila borborema. Next base: position 2,589,442 of record JAUESP010000311.1, on the reverse strand, counting down.
AGCAATCGATTGACAAGCTCTATCGCGATAGGCTTGCAATCATTTTGTTTCTTTCACGTCTTTTGTATATGATTTGCAATCTATGTGGGGGTTATGGAAGTATGATCATGTGCTTGTGAATGTGAAGACCATATGCATAGACTCTTTGACTCTATTTACTGAGAGTTATTGAGCAAGTATCAATCGTAACGCTGCCTAAACGACGTTCGTTAAAGAATGTTACACGAGGAGTTAAGCATAAATCTCTCAACCGAAAACCAATACGAAAAGAACCAAAGTCTCTTGCTCAGAGTGTGTATAATTAAACTCGCGAAGAGAGTGTAAAGAGTGAAATAGTTGAGAGTTATTTGCGAGCTGTGATATAAATTGATTTTATTGAAATGCAAGAAGGCCTTTCGCAATTCGATATTGATTTAAGCCGATCTTAGAAGACATAATAATAATTATAATTTATTAATAATTAATAATAAATTACTAACTAGCTCTTATAGCTTACAGCAAACATATAGACGAAGAGTTTGAAACGAAACATGCTACTCCAATATAGATATTTTATGAGTTTGTTCAAGTCGCTTTCTGCTTGCTTATATAAAAAGAAAATGAAATGTTTAAATGCCCATACTAAGTTTAGATACGAGAAGTACGAGTCCTAATAAAATGCTTTATTCTGGGATAAAATAATCAAAGAGCTCTCCCAAGGGGCAAAAGTTTGACTATTTTCCAAGTCAAATTAAAAACAAAATATAAACAATTTCAAAGTTTAGCTAAGAGTTTATTCCATCGAGTTTAAATGAATTTATTTGGCCATTTTTTAATTATTTCCACTCATTATTAAATTTGAATTAAATAAAAATAATTTGCCCAAGCAAATTTATGGCTTACGCTTGGGGGGCTGAGAAAGTCTCTGCTTGTGGTGGAAAGTTTTCTAGCCACGCCCACAGCTGTTTGATTACTTTTCATTATAGGAATTAAAGTTCACACAAATAAAGTTAGCCGATTCACAATCTTGAGTTTTGTTTTGGCTAAGTCAGTTAATTTGGTGTTAGCTTTAAAGTTAATATTCTGAAGTTTTTCGCGCTCCCACTCTCTCTCTCTCTCTCGGTCTCTCTTTTTCGGTGTGCTTCTCACTCTTGTTCATAATGCTAAAAACTTTATAATTATTTAAACGCGTTGTCATATTTACACCTGCTGCGGTATCCCCAACTAAGTCCAGTTACAGCTGCCAACTGACTTGGCCCAAATTGCCACGGCTCTGGCCGTTGAAAACTTGTGTCAAAGCAAAACTTCTTGGCCATAATTACTAACGGACAGGGCAGGTTAGGGGATTGCCTAGCACAGCTGGGTAGCTAAGCGGACAGAGTTATGAAAATGGCCCGGTTACAGCACCAGTTGTCCACGATGCATAGCCGCATAAACACAAAGTCTTGCGGTCTCTGAGTAATGCTGAAATTTCATTTCAACTTTCGCATAATTTTATGCTCATTATGGCAACTGTATTGACACACACACACGCACACAGCTGTAAGGGGCCAAGTGGGAGCGTTAGCTATAGCTGAATAGCGAAATGCCAAATCCCAAGACAGCGGCAATGTGGCACTGTGTATTGCCTTGCAAAAGCTTTAATTACTTTGATGCATGATTTTCTTGCCATTTGCAATTTGTAACCAGTCAGAACGAAGCTACGGCTCAGACCGGCAATGGAATGCTCTGCATATATGAATGAATCGTGCTACTGGAATGAATCGGGAAGACTTTGAATTATCTTAGCTTGAATTTGAGTTTACTCTTATTATTGGCAAATGGCTGCTGCCCAAGCAGGCATATTTCCTCAGGGCTTTTTCAATTTACGTTGAGTTTTTCGCTATGATTTTTATATATATTTTTTATATATTTGTTTTTGCCAGCAATTTAAAAAAAATCAGAAAGAAAGTTTGCTAAGGCAGCACAAGATATATTCCTTAAGTCAAACAATGCAGTTAAACATTGTTTATGTATTTGTTAGTGTGTGTATATATGTGAGATTGATGATGAAGGTAAATACAGACCACCTTTTGAGATCTGCGTCTCCGAATAAGTCTCACTATGCGAGCGTCTATCGCATCACTACCGAAATAAGACTTATTAAAAGAGTGTGACATGAATAGCTCAACGCAACTCTGACAAAAACGGAAATGGAAAAATCTCTTGCTCAGAGTGAGAGCGTGTATGTATGCTTTTCTTTTTCGTCTCTCTAATGAGCTCAATGTGAGCATTCCAAGGGATAACTGTTATTTGCGAGCTATGATCGTAACGTATAAGCTGGGCAGCTCTGTAGACTGCCTCTCGCTGCATGCCATAATTTATATGACCTCAAAAAAAAAAGAAAGAAAGAAAAAAGAGTATACTCGTAACATGGATAATGAACAGGCTGGCTTTATTTAACCTGGCACACACTCGCATAGACATGTACATTCGCATACATTAGCGCATCTACACATTTGTATAGAATATTTATTTGATGTGTGGTTTCCTTTCGCTTTGCAGCTAGGACACGCACACAGGACGAGCGCTTATTCCCAACTGGCTAGCAATTGAGCAATTGTGAAAATGGGTAAGTGAGCGAGAGAGAGAGAATAGCTTGGACGACAACAACAACAACAACAACAAAACATGCGACACGACACGACACGATACACTAATGAACGTCCATGTGGGAGACGGCATCACCTAGCAATCTGCAATTTAACTGCTTCCATTTTGTGTTATAGATGCGCTACGCTTGCGTGGTTCGCCATTTGTGCGATTCGGTGGCGGAGCCGGGCATGGACCGGGCTTGCCACATCCACATCCCCAGGCACATGCACATGCCGCACACAGCTCACAGCAGGAGCCGCTCATTGTTGTGGAGGAGTCGAATTTGCCCGAAGAGGTGGAGCCAGAGAGCTCTGAGACATTCTCAAATCGCGCCAGTCTGGACATTGACTCACCGGTGAATCCGTATTTGCTATCACCGTGGCGTGATCCGCGCGAGGCGCGTAAGCATTCGCTGCCCTCTCAACAGGTCACCGAGGGCATCACCGCCAGTCAGGTGCGTCGTCTCTCTGAGCGCGGCGGCGAGGGTTCCGGCCCATCGCCCAAGGAGGCAGCATTCTTGGCCACACTCTCACAGGCACCGGCTCCATCCGGCCGACGGCACTCAGTTGTTACCATCTCGAAGGTGCCGACCACACTCTTTGGACGCTCACGTCGCGAATCTGTCGCCGCCTATCCATCGAGCAATGGGTAAGTGACTGAGGCTTAATATGCGAATAGCTTCCTTGTTCCGGCGAATTTCACACAAATAGAAAGAACATTGATGAAAATCCATAAGAGGAAGCTCTGAATTTACACTTCTTGGAAGCATCCTGTACACAGAGAGGAGAGAAATTTTATTTCAGCTGAACTCTTTAATTTTTCCGAAGAAAGAGTCCTTAGTCTACAAATGGTATTCGATTTGCAGTCGAGTCATCTTCTTAGAAAGAACGTTTCTCATAAAGATTATAAATGTATTTGGCTGAAGTCGCCTATCGTAGCGATTGATTCTTTCGCTGGATAAGTCTCTTCCATTGACGTATATCTATAAAAGCTATTCCAAATGCATTCAAGTGAATATTTTAATTCACTGTACTGAATGTAGTTTTCTAGAAGAATTCTATTACACAAAGAAAATAATTATAATCAGTTCAAATCCTTTAGTCCTTATCATAATAATTGATTCTTCAGAGGGGAGAGTTTTTTTTTCCGTTGACGCTATCAAAGCAATAATGAATTGCATTTGAGTAGACTATGAATTTAATTATCCTAGAAGAACTTTATCACAAGAGGAAAATAATTCAATTTTGCTGAAATTCCTTATCATAATAATTGATTCTGCAGTTGGAACAGTTATTTCCGTTGACTTTGTTCTCTCAGAGCTATATGTAATTTGCATTCGAGTCGTTAACCACTTCGATTGATTTTTGCAGCAGCAGCCGCGTTTTGAACTCCCGCCGGGAGAGCAACACAGGACCCCCGTCGACAGACCCGATTGGCAGCATTCACAATTTGCAGCTGGACATTATGGATGACATTTATTTGCAGTCGCGCAAGGCACGCTTGAAGCTTTGGACATCGAGCAATGAGAAGGTATGCGAGGTGCAGACCGTGGATGAGGTTGGTGCCGCTGCACCGGCTCGCCGCTATACGAACCGTCGCTATTCGGAGTGTCCCCAGCCCGGCTTGGGTGGCGGCAGCATTATGAGGCGCGCCTCTGAGCATCCAGCGCCGCCGAGCGTCTCGCCCCAACCGTTGTCGGCCCGTGCATCGACGCGGCGCAAGAAGTCGGGCAGCGGCTTGGGTTTGCTGGGCAGCCGAACAGACATCGCTGGCATATTCAGTTCGATAACTGGTTCGGGCAGCTATTCGGGACCCGATTCCCATCGACCGGATCCGGATGGCGGCTCGTCGAGCTCGTCGGGCGCCACTGGCAATAGTGCCACCAGCCCCTTTTTGAGCAATACGTTCCAGCAGGCGGCACGTGGACGCACTACCAGCGCCACGCCCACTCCCAGTGGTGGTCAGGCCTCGAGCAGCATGCTGCTCGATCCGAATGCTGGCCGCTCGACACGCTCGAACAGCTTTGATGTGTCCATATTGAACAATGCCAAGCAGCTGGTGAGCGAGGCGCAGGACAACAGTTCGGCCGCCATTTCTGGCTGGTTTGGCAAGCGTCCGACGACCCCGTTGCCGCGCAAGAAAAGTGTGCGCAGCAAAAGCAGTGCCATGGCACTCTCCAAGGACATGCTCGAGCGGCTGCAGAAGAAGGATCCGCTAGGCGGCGACTCCGGCAAGCCGAAGCTAAAGCCACGCAGCAAGCAGAAGAAGAGCTGGGCCGATGCCACCAGGGCGAACATTGTCGATGCCACCATATTGGGCACTGCCATCGAGGGCTTTCTACGCAAAAGCTCCAATGCTAGCATGGGGGGCGGCACGAATCCAGCTGGATCATCAACATCGGCGGCCGCCAGCCGTGCGTCTGCGGCCAGTGGCAGCAGCAGCCGAGGAGCCGTACCCAAGGACTCGGGCGCTAGTGGCAGCAGTTCGAGTGGCTCTGGCGCTGGTCGACGCAGTCGTCAGTCGGCCGCCAGCTCGGCCCAGTCGCAGGCTGGACGCGCCATGCGCTCCACGCTCAATTGGTTTAGCAAGGGCGACGAGGATGATTCGAAGGACACGTGCGATGCTTCGCTGTGCGCCACGCTCAAGGATCTATTTGTCAAATAGATCGGGCCGCCGAGACGCAAGTAAGCGGACAGCAGAGCAACACGCAAAGGAGATTAAAGGAATGTAAGGTGAGCAGACTAAAGTTTCCATATATCCATATACACATATACATATATCTGTTTTGACTATAGCTAATGTCATTCCATTTGCCTTTCGTTTCTCATCCATGCAGCGAGCTACTTGCATCTCGAACACGATGACGATGAAAACTCAATGAAACGAAATCATTTTACACTTTCATAACATTCACAAGATAAACGAAACGAAACGAAACGAACTGAAACGAAATGAAATGAAACGAAGTGCAGCATAAGTTACTAACAGCCGGAACAAATGGTACAATTTGAAACAATAACGGTTAATCGTATAGGTGATCAGAGTGACCAGAGTGACCCGAGTGACCAGAGTGACCCGAGTGACTAGAGTGACGTGACACACGTATGTAGTAGTAAATAGCAATAGCAGAGAAACAATTTATAATGGCAACAGTGCAGGTGAGTTATGTGATTAACGCAGGGCAGGGAGAAACGTGGGCAAGGCAGGACGAATGACAAATTTACCTAAAGACAGACAGACAGATTGAAGCATACATATTCTAATACAAATATATACACACATATTTATAGACATACATATATTTACATACAAAGCGTATTTACATTTTTAATCAGTCAAAATAACCAAACAAAACAAACAATATTCAAAGTAAAGCGAAAACAAAATAATGCAAAAATGTTTAACCACAAAATAACAAAAAAAAAAAAGCCAAAAAAAAGGGGAAAAATAAAGCAAAAACTATTTTTTGTAATGCGAGAATCTCAGCCAATATGAATGTGTCAACTAACTATATATACTATATATATATATATATATATATATATATATATATATATATATATATATATATATATAATATATATATATATATATATATATATATATATATATATATAAATTTTTTTTTTGAGTTAGGAGAAATTCAAAGAGAAACGTTTCAATTGCTTCTAATCCTAAAATGTACAAATATGAACTATATTAACCCATATCAGACTAAACATATTATATGCAAAGATAACCATATACATATATATATATATTCATACAGCAAATATACGTTATGAATGGAAACGAATACATATGAAAAAAAAAAGCAAAAACAAATCAAAAAGCCAACAACAGAACGAACTTAAATTGTTTAAACAAATACACATATTCTATAAATATTTATAGATGCTCTAATCGTGCAGATCTAGAAGAATTTCACAATTTTTTTTTGGGTTTTTTTTACGCCCCGAATAGCTCAATGCAGGCGGCAATTAGGAGACGGTCTAAAGGTTCCAGAATAAATAAATCCATATACCTGAATAGGTATAATAATCGAGAGCTGCTTGAAAAGCACTCGAAAATATATTGCAATCTGCAAATGTAAATGATTGAAATGTAAACACGTGCAATTTGAGCTTATCAGATAAATAAAAAACAAAATATAGGAAAAAAATGTTACATATTGATGTTAAAATTATATATATATATACAAGATATATATGTGTATGCTAAATGAAGTTACATTCTCCTCAACTTCTCTGTGTGCTGGCTCAAATCGTTTTGAGTTTCATTGAATTAAAAAAAAAAACAACTTTGCTAATTGAATCGTGCTAAAAGTTTCGAAAAGTTGGAAAATGTTTGAGAGCTTTAAGAGGTAACGAGGTGGGAAAATTGGCAATTGCCAAATTGGTAGCAATCAATCAAGTATGCTTCAATCATACTTCTAAGTTCACAATATATGTATGTATACCTACATCAATTGTACATATGCTACATATGTCTATTTGCTAGCTGTATCAATTAATAAAGTTCCACAACACTGAACACGGTACACGGAATGCGCTGCTCAACACTGTTGAGCTAGACAGAGACAAACATACGTACATACATATTTTCACACTAGCAAACTATTAAAATGGCATATGTACCTAAATAAATATATATGTATATATATATATATATATATATATATATATATATATATATATATGGTATACATACATATAAATATATATATATATATATATATATATATATATATATATATATATATTTATATGTATGTATACCATATATAACTCTCAATGTGCCCAATTAACGTATATCGATTTCCAATGTGTGTTTCACTAATACTTGAAATCTGTGCGTCAACCCAAAGTTAACTTTCACTTTCAATGCTAAATATATATGTAAGAGTATATAAAAGTTAGACTGTAGCATATACATACATACGATTTATATATATACATGTGAATATATGTAACATATATATATATATATGAATGTGAATACATTTCAATGGTATTTCAACTATTTACAAGTCAATGCGATCGTTATTGGTCTCAATAAAAAATATGAAATAAAATAAAAAAGAAATGATATATATATAAAGAAAATATATATATATATATATATGACAAAGAGTTTATATATATCTATATAAAAGTATATATATATATATTTTTTTTATATATGTATATATATATATTTAAAATATATTCTAGTCGAATAAATGTTGTTCTAGTTTTTACATGTCCATTTTTTGCTCGTGTTAGTTGCAACTGTTGTTGTCCTTGTTCTCGTTGTTGCAGTTGTTGCTGTCCCCTTCTACTTATGCAACAGCAACAGCTGACAGAGGTCATTTTGCAAATACAACTAAGATATATTGGAAAAAGAAAACAAAAAAAACCCCAAGTATTACAGACTAACCCACGCACACGCAACACACACACACGAAATATGTTAAACAAATTTCTAAACAACAACAACAAAACTAAATGTAAAGTTCTCTTTGTTCTATTTTTGATAGTAGTATACTGTATTTTAAAGATAGGCCTATTAAAATGACAAAAAAAAAAAAAAAAAAAAAAAAACATGTAATTCTTTTAAAAAAAAAAAAAAATGTGTGTTTTCCGTTTTGCCCACCACGAAACTCAATCAATGTGCGCAAAAGTTATTTGAAAAAGACTTTAAGCTTACAAAACTCTAAACTATCCAACGATAATAAAAGAAACCAGCTACAAATATATACAAAAAAAAAAAAACCTTAAATTTAAAAAAAAAAAAAAAAAAAAAAAAAACGAAAAATCCAGTTAAAAGCGCGCGAAGAAAATAATAAGAATATTTGATATAATTCGATGTTCGCTCATTCCCAAAATATAAAACAGAAGAAAACTAAATTCTTGCTCTAATTTATTTTGATACACATCATATTTTACAGACATATATATGTGTGTAGTCAAATATATATATATATATATATACATTCAATTCTATTCATCTAATTGTACAACTGTGCTTGGCAATAAGTAAACATTGTGCCAATAAGCCACAATAGAATAATGAACAAAATCAATTTAAAAAAAAAAGCAAAAAAACAATAATAATTATCGTTAAAAAGTAAATTATAAAAAGAAAAATTGCTCGACTAAAAAATAAATACAAATACCCTGTACTTAGTAACTTCTATAACAATATATTTGCAATTGTCAAGTCTTTTGGGTGTCTATCGATATTTATCGATTTAAATTTCGTAAGGCCTCAGCCAAGGGTTTCCTTGCTGCCATAGATAAATCAAAGCAAAACCATTTAGCCATACAGCGCCTCATATCTGACGTCATACACTTTTGCCACACGGCCCCACTCCACTGACTCAGCTAACACCTGTGTGGCACCTGTGGCTCGTATTCGTTTCGCTTTTCAATTTTCTCGGCTCGCTGTGTGAGATGCAATTGATGATTATCTTTCAACTCTTTTTGCTGTTCTCGCATCTAATTGTTGTTGTTTGATTGTTGTTATTATTATTATTAACTAAGACTAAGCCTAAGACTACATCAAGCAAGCGGTAACCACCGACTAAATGTAGTTTAGTAGTGTTAACTGAAAACCAAACGAAACCAAATCCAAAACTAATTGCTAATAACAGCACAAACATAATATGAAACTAAAATGAATAAGAATTAATATTCTCTCGGCGGAGTAGAACATTGCGAAAACTTTGTAAATGATAAATATATATACATATATATATATATGTGTAATGTATTTTTTTTTTGAGCAAGCATTGGTTGAAAATTCAATTTATGTAGCATACTTTTGGGCGCACTGCAAACAATGCAACAGAAGAGAGACACAAATACAAAAGAAAAAACAAAATAAGAAGAAGAAGACGCAGAAGAAGAAGAAGCACAAAGACATATATGTATAAACATATATATATATATATATATATATATATATATATATATATATATATATATATTCAATGTAAAGTCGAGTCGAGTCAAGTCAACTTTACATTTTTGAAAATAAAAAAATATAAAGACATAAATATATATATATTTTTTTTTTTGACAGCCGGGGGAAAATGAACAAAAAAAAAAAAAAAAGAAAACTACGCATGGTTAAACAGAAAAAAAAAACATTAAATGAAAACATGTATACATATGTAAGCTTACATAAAAAAATACATATATAACTATATGTAGTTGCTACCAAATGTTTATACACCTATGTAAATAATGTTGATGATGATGTGGAGAAGAGAAAGAGAGAGATGGAGGTAGAGGAAGAGAGAGAGAGAGGTAGAGAGAGAGAGAGAGAGAGCTGTTTATATAACATGCTTATATAAATTACGCATAAGATGCGTAATGAGAGCGAACGAGACGGAGTTGAGAGAAAAGAGAGCACGAAAGATATGCAACATATTTGTATACACATTAATCGAAAAAAAGTTTCGAAAAAAAAAAAAAAAAAAAAAAAAAAAACAAGAAAAATAATAATAAATAAATTAATTAAATTAAATTAAAAGTAAAAACAAAAAACAAAAGAAACAATTCCAAAACGCAACTGAATGTAACAATCATTTGATGACACATAATGTATTAAAAATAAATAAAAAAGAAGAAAATAAAAACAATATATAATGTTACAACTATCTACATTATATATATAAATCTCTATATATATATATATATATCTATACATATATACAAGCCCTTAAATAGAATGTATACACGTACTTCTACCTTTGATGTACCGACATACACATATACATATGTATGTATGTATGTCAGCTTCCCAACAATGATGTAAGCATGCAAATGCTCACAGACACATGAATACATACGCGAATATATATGTGTGTGTGTGTGTGTGCGTGTGTGTGCGTTTGGCGCAAGCTGATACACACATGCACACACACACACATACAGGCATACAGATACATATGCAAATACATATTTACATACATATATACATCTACTCTTATATACCAATAAATAGTTATGTGTAATGCATGTGTTTCATTTCGCGATGGTTGAGTGGGGCGTGGATAGAGTTCCATCTAGGTGCTTGGGGTAAGTAATGAAGTAAGAGAAGTACAGAAACTTCTTCAAGCAGCTCTGCTTGGAGAGTATTGCAACTGGCAACTGGAGAGTATTGCTATCTTACGCTGAGAGAGAATGTGTTCCAGAGAGTACAGCAATCGAACTTCAGTTTTCAAATAATCAAGTTTCTTTATTACTCCGACATGGAGTGATTGATCACAGAGTGAGAGGAATCCCAGGGAGAGCAATTATAGGAAGAGCGACGCTCTTGCAGCTTAAGAATTTTAATTGTAGATCTTAAAAAAAATGAGTAGTATATGAGTTTCTAAAGTGAATTTAGGAGTTTTTGGAAATGGCTTGGATATTACAGTATCATATATAGATATAGCACATATATATGTATATACAAAAGTGAACAGAGCAAATAAACAATAAATATTGCTTTAGTTAGGATGACTATGATATACCCCGAAGATGTTATTCTGAATTAATCTAATTTTTTTGCGACAGTTAAAAAAACTTTTGTTTTCGTATTTTCCAATTATAAACAAGTTAATTTAAAAAAAAAATAATTTTAACATTTTATTTTTTACTTCTCATACTATTTAAAACCGCATTGCAAGTTGTTAAATGTTTTGTTGTCGTGTATGTTAGCTTAAAAAAAAATAATAGCAAAATAAAATATAACTTATAAACAAAGCAAAAATAGTGCTGAGGCTGAGTTTAAAACGTGTTGACTAAACCCTCTTTAATGAGAGACTATTAACATTTTTTTCTCCTTTTGACTTTATTTTGAACACTTTTCTTGTTAAACACAGCTCTGTTAGCCTTAACAACGTTCAAGTTCTATACTTCGAAAGTATTCCAAAGATATATAAATGTGTTGAAGCTTTAAGGTGTAAGAGTCTTGCTCCTATTTCCTACATCAAGACATTTCTATGTAGGGAAAGCCATACATTGAAGTAGCTGGAAATGGCGTGACTGAGCAGCCTTGGCTTCAACTTCTGTCTATTACCTATATTTAAGAATAAACAATATGCTCTAAATTTCAATCTTGATTACATTTCAGCAGGACAAAAAACTTTCTGTATAGGCAATAAATTCGCTGTGTGGCATATGAGTTGCTAACTGATGCTGCTGCTCAAACAAGTTAGAGTCCTTGCTCTTACGCAATTTACGAGCCTGACTTATGAATAATTGAACGAGCTGGGGCAAGCAGCAAGCGGAATGCCTGAAACGGCGACCATCTGTTGCAGCGGCCAACAAAAGGTCATAAATCAAACTCGATTCGGCATAAGCCAACGCAAATTTGGCAATGGATTGTTTGGCAACGGACAAGGAAGGCAGAGAGACGCAGCAGAATTTGATTTGATTTGATTTGATTGCGGTTACCATTTAGCAGCTGACAGCCGTGTGGACGAAGAGTCGCAAAGAGACATGAAGCGAATTGGCGAACAACTGACGTTCAATCTGTATTTAGCCAAGCTGATGCAATGCGAGGCTCGCCCATTGCAGTTGCATGCAAATCACTTGCCTGATGGGGCGCTGGGTGGGGTATTGCAGTTGAGGTCAAATCAGCACATTACCAAAACACATCAATGAGCAGCGACAGATGCGGCCAACTGTTGCATGCAAAATTTGCTTGCAATTGCAGCTATCATATTCTTACACACACACACCCACACGCAATTTATTGATACACAAAACTGGCATAGATAGAAGTGCGGAAGCCATAAAGCATACCAAATGAAATGTACGTGATCTGTGCATGCAATGCGAAAAGTCTGCATACCAAAATTAAGCGTTTCCAAGAAACGAACTATCGATCATTTTGCATTGAATTTGATCTTGGCCGGAAAACAAAATTAGAAAAGATCAGATCAAAAGATTAGATAGAGAGCAAGTGTGGTGGAGAGGCAAGCAAGATAAAAACAAAATGCATGAACATTAACTAAATATATATCTTATATAAGTCAAGCGTACACATACTACGAGAGCAGCGATCATGTGCGCTGAGTTATATTCTCGCGTAGATAAATACACTTGGATTCGATGAAATAACATATTTTATATAATTTTGTATAATTTAGGTCTAAACTCTGTCTCGTCCTAATATAAACTGAATAGAATCAACTTCGTAGTTCTGTTCTCCTCTCGAATGTCTGATAGGAGAATCCAGTCCACTACATATCCTTAACTTATATATAATATATCTTATATATATAATCTGTAGTCTCTATACTCATTCGTTTTCTTCTCAGTCCATCCAACCTGGTATTGGAATATATACTCACACGTTGTCTGGCTTGAAAAAGTTTCATGATTGTCTCATATTGTACTTTCACTAGGAATTGGTATCTCAATAACTCTGCTATTAATATAAGTCTCCATCAAATTTCGAATGTATACATATAATATATACATATTCAAGACTCTTGCATCAAACAGAACTCTAAGCAAATCCACTTGTACCATCACTTATCTTTGATTTACTCTTTATACTTCCATAAACAGTCTTAAAAGAGCACAACATGAATATCTACTAGATCGCATGCTTTCATTACGATATCCTTAGCGCATATTCTCATTTCATATTAATTTATTCATCTAGCTCACACACTTTTTATATTTTGGTCTAAAAGAGCTTAAGAGATTGAGATTGAAATTTAACCCAAAATAATATTACTAAATTTATAAAATATCAAAATATATATTATATACATATATTAGTTTAAAAAACATACGTATGCCCTTACCGGTTTTAGATCAACGGAATTGAGTTCTGAGATTTTCCAAAAATTTATATATGCCAAAGATTATATAAAGCCAATATACTCTTCAACTTTGTGAGCGAGTATAAGAAATGAAATATTTTTGTTATCATTTTTGCAAGATTTTTTTTTTTTTTTTTAATTGTTTTATTTTCTTACGGTACATTAAGCAAATTATTCTTAATTCAAAAAGAAGTAAAAGCCGTGTCAGAGTGAAAAATATGATAATAATATCATTACCTACCTAACTATTTTTAGAACTTTTCCAGTTATTACAACACTCTAGAAGTACGCGAGGTCGGCACTCAAGATTTCTGGAATCAGAGCGCTCACATTGAGTCAAGTCAGTGCTCCGAAACACTGTTAATAGTTCATGAGAATTATGAAGCTTTAAATATCTTAAACTTCCTCTTAAATGATTAGCAAGATAGTAAGTTTGGCTGATGATTCAGAGCAGGCTTTACCGATTCGACATGTGAGAATTCTATGGTTGATGACATTTTGTTGAGCCATTCAAAGGTAAATTTAACGCTTTTATTTTATTGAGTATACGAATTAGAATCAATATACTTAATTAAACACATTTTTTTTAATTTATATTTATTTGTTTATTTATTTATTTATTTCTATATTTCTTTATTTATTAATGTTTATTTTTATCTATTTATTTGTATGTATTTATTAATAAATTAATTAATTTTGTTATTTATTCATTTATTTTTTATTTATTTATGTTTTTTTACTTATATACTAATTTGTGTTTTTACTTATTTACTAACTTAACTATTTTTATTTATTTATTTATTCATACTTTTATTTATTTATGTTTTTTATTGATTTACTAATTTAAATATTTTTCTTTATTTATTTATTTATTTTTATTTATTTGTGTGTTTTTATTTATATATATATATAATAAATGAATAAATAAAACAATAAAAATATTTAAATTAAATTATATATATATATATATATATATATATATATATATATATATATATATATATATATTTATGTCTTTTTTATTTACAAATTTCTAAGTTTTTGTTTATTTATTTATTCGCTTACTTTTTTATTTATTTAATTATTTTTTTATTTAGTTATTTATTTATATTTTTACTTATTTACCAATTTAAATATTTTCATTAATTTATTAATTTTTTCTTTATTTATACATGTATTTTATTTCTGTATTTTTTTTTTACAGATTTTTTTTTTTACAAGTTTTTTTTTTTTTTTTTTTTTTTTGTAGTATTAAATTCCGTAGAGCTTAAAGCACAGGTGTGCGATGAGTGGGAGTAAAAAAAGCAATTGTTTTTACTGTTTTTTATCTGCTAGTCGTTTATGCTGTGGCTGAAACTTTTAAAGTTCAATGAAATGTTGAAGATGCTCTCGACAGGTCAAGTCAAGTCTTTGCATGCAAATCAGCTTGATAAGGGGATATCAACATCAACTTATCTCTTGATTTCACATATTTTTTGATGAGCAATTTGCAATTTGCAGAGCTTTTTAGGCAGCAGAGCATTGCTTCTGTGTTAAAGCTCTGCAGCTTGCTTGAGCGAGCAATTTACGCGCCAAAAGCTTAGCCGAGACACAAACTCTAGCTTTTACCCTAGACACACACACGCGCGCGCAACACCTGCAACAGTGGCGTCCCACGTGATATTTTGCATATGTTCAATTGTTTATAAGAATCTATCGAAATTTTTGGAATTTCAAATTGCAATTCGATACATGCGAATTTCGTGTATGTGTGTATGGGGGTTTTTTTTTTTTTATTTTTCTTATATTTTCATTCCGTTTGCTATAGCTATTATTGTTGTTTTATTCCTGGTATTATTTCCAATTACATATATGCTCGGCATTGGGGGATCTTGCTCTTGCTGTTGTTATTGTTATTTTTCCCGGTATTGGTTCCAATTATATATATATTGCACTACTTGATATAGTTGCTTGATTCTTGCTCTCGTTGTTGTGGTTCTTGCTGTTGTTGTTTTTGTGCTTGGTGGCTGTCTGACTCTGTTAAACATTATCTGGGAGGCACCGTTTGTAGCGCTTCAGTTCGGTTCCATCGCTTGATACCGTCGGTCGCTCGCGCTTCTTTTTTTTATAGTTACAATTTTTTGTGTGTTTTCCCAAAAAAAAAAAAAAAAAACCAAACAGCAGTTCAACTTATCGATTTTAGGCTATTTAATGGCGCAATAGCTGAAGGAAAACAATAATAATAGTAATATATGTGTATAGCTAATATCTATAGTGTTACTCGAGATTTTCGTAACGTTTTTGCTGTATTCAAAACAGCTGTCAGTATAAGGTAAGTGGCCGCCGGCACACGCCCCCGCACCCTCGCCTCGACAGCCAACAGGCGAGCGGCATTCGCTCTGAGCGAAAGCTGCAAACATCTGCTCAACCTAAAGTCAATTGAGTAGGGCCAACTAGTACTACTACGATGGCACGATAATTTAGGCAGCCGAAAAAAGAACTGAGTGCTTAGTGCACAAAATAGATACTCTATTTATTTATGAGCTATGCTATACGGAACTACAATTATCCCTTTGTGGACTTTGTCTTCAACTAACTTTGAGTTTAGCTGTTGCTGTTTCTTACACTACTTACACTACTACTTAATAATTTACAATATAACAATATAATACTCTATGCTACACTTAACTCGCAAGACACTGAGAGACTCAATTGAAACGAAATAGCTGCTTTTTCTTTTTAGCCATTAAACAGGGCAAAATACGTTCTGAAATATGTTTATCACAGTTGAGCTCGTTCGGCCAACAGATTTATCTTAAGCAAACATAATACAACTGAGAATTAGAAAACAAAAATTAGATAGAAATAATCTAGTCATATAATATATCAATAAAGATACATATACATATGTATATATATTTTTTATATGACCTCTTCGTCTGTCTAGTGAGACAGCGTATTCAAAAGTCTGTTTTGGCTGCTTGAAATAGCTGAAATAAAAAGAATATACTCATACATCCATCCATCCAACCAACCATCCATTCATTGTTAGTCATTCAAGCTTTTCGAGCTTTTTCTCACATTCCGAAACTGAAAACGAAAAAGCCGCAGACCCTAAGCAAATGAGCTGCGTGACAGAAACACATAAAGCAAAATCACAATTAAAATGTCGCGCTAATATCTCTGTCAACTAATGGAACACTGCTGCATGAAACGTATTTGAAATCGAAATTACAATTTTTTTGTTTTGTTTTATGGCAGCAACTGTGGCCCAAGTAAATTTGGCTTGACAACAGCTATACGATCATTGTGAAATAACTAAAATTGTCGAACTATTTAAGTAAATGTTCAAAGTGTTTGCATGCGTAGAAGAACAGAAGTAAAGAGGCATATTGAGATATACACATACATATATATGTATGTACATATATACAGTGGCTCACAGCTTGATTCGTGCAGCGGTATGGTACGATTTTAAAGATGTATTCCCGCTAAACCAGTGAAGATATTCAAAAAATTTAAATGAGCTCTTATTGATTAGTCATTCATTATTTATTAAGGCAATTCATAATTTTTCTATTTCAACAATAAATATATTTTTTTTTATTAGAATATTAAGCTTTTTCGTATGACCATGTCCAATATAGGCTACAAATTCTCAATAACGTGTATGTCGGGTGACTAGGCTTGATTGGATTGACCACATGGGGGCAGTTCCAGATCAATTAGGATTGGACAATACTCCATTTATGTTTTGGTTCGCTATACTGATAAAATCGGGATCGCCCTTCTAGACTCAGTGTATCAGCACCTTGGAGCAAATTGTCTTTAATTGTCTTAAAAAGGGATAGGTACATATTATTGTCCATATTGCCTTCTAAGAAAACTAAGTTTCCAAGTTCTCCCGAAGCTGCTACCGCCATGTTTTATTATAAACAGCTTCGTCCACGCTACTCGGTCATGGTTTCGGTCTGGAACATCATTGATTGATTTTATCAAAAAGTTGGTTATAAACAAAACTAATCTAAGAATTTTTTGATAATTTCTAATGTTAAGTGCACGGCACGAAATATGCTGTGGCATAGAAAAGGCCAGTTATTTTAGTTCTTTTAAATTTTTAATATTATTTGTTAGAAAAAAAAAATAATAATAATAAAGTGTCTTAATATATAATGAATGACTAATAAGTAAGAACTCATTTAAATTTTTTGAATATCTTTAGTAGTTTAGCGGGAATACATCTTTAAAATTTTACCATACCGCTGCACGAATTAAGCTGTGAGCCACTGTATATGTATGCCTATGTATATATATATAATACACACAATTAGTTAAAAGTCGTCAATAAATTCATCATCATCAGCAGCAGCAGCAGCAGCAGCAGCAGCAGCAGCTGTGAAATAAAATAAATAAAACTGAAACGCTTGGCAGGCGGGCTTAACTGACTGCAGAATATTCGTTCTCACACCAAAGCAAAGAGCGAAATATATTTACAATATATATATATATATATACATACATATATATATATATATATATATATATATATATATATATATATATATATATATATATAATTCACATATAATTCATAGAGCAAACTAATATGGATCCAGCAGCTCTCAGCTCAGAAACTCTTCAATATTTAGATCTGTTTTGAGAGCTGCCTAAAAAGTATCATAATTTATTTGTATACCCTGAACCCATTGAAACTGGGAATTCAGGCAGAAGGAGGCGTCGCTAACCCCATAGAGTATATACATTTGTGATCAGCATAAAAGAATAAGTTGATACAGCTCTATCCTTCTGTCCGTATGAACGTCAAGATTTCGGAAATTGCAAAAGCTAGCAAGCAGAAGTTTTACTCGTATTACTCGTATTTTTTCGATAACACATTCCCCAATTATCGATTAAAATCGAAAATTCCTTTACTTTTTTTTTAACGTTTTTTGAGCATAACTTCTACATTGCTTGAACTAGAGACTCCAAATTTATTTACTTAGATATTATGGATGCGCAGATTCTGTAAAAAAAAAAAACCCATTTCAATACAATACAATACAATATATATATTAACAAATAGAAACTTACCTAACTGCCCAAAATCGAATTCAATGTATCAATGTGAAGCCTGTTTCTCAACCAGGGCAACGAAGGTAAATTTATTGCAAATAAAGACAAATTTTCAAATCCATATGCATATTGACCTCAGTCCAAACCGATACAGTATCCCCTTGATTTCCATTGGACAAGTTGAACTGTATTATATTGAGATAAAATTTGTTCAATTTCATCGCCATTGACTGCAAATAACTCCAATATTTGAATTATTGGGTCTTTGCTCGCAATATATTTTGAGCAGATTTTCTGTCTCTGCATCTATTCTTATCAAAGTTATCTGGTAATCTGAAAATAACTATATTTGATTAAATTTACAAATATAATGCAATAACAATTGTCATACCTAAGTTTTAGTTGAGAAATCAATTCAACAACGAAGTCAGTGCAATGTTGTTGAACTCTTTGCAAACCATGAGTAGGTGTCGCTCATTATGAATTCACGCGATTCTGGCAATGTTCTCTTGCCGCCAATTATTAAGGACGGTGCGGTCTTTTTTCGTCTTACCTACCATGAAGTTTGCATTGTCTGTACCGATTCCAATCAAGTTTTTTATTGGGAGTTTCCGTTTACACAATTTTTCCAACACCCAGTTTGATATAATGACGTCGTCACCACTTTCAAGTGGAATCAACGACAATAATGTTGAATAGCAAATATAATAGTTAAAATTGTTAAAGTACTAAAGATGGTCTCTTACCTAGCATCTTATTAATAGACACATCAGTTGACTCGTGTATTAATAAGCTACATTTGCTATCCCCTATATCCTTTTTTAACTCCTCCTCGAAGTGCGGGGCAGAAACAATTTTTAAATTGCCTGGGCACTTGGTTTTGTGAAATTTTATTTCTTTAGCATCAAATTGGCCAACAGTGTTGATTGCACAATGTTGTGCACAAAATAGTGCAAGTGCCGCTTCCTGTCTACAAGTTGCTTTGCTTGACAGAGGCTTAAAGGGAATCCTATTTACCTATTTACCAAAAGGCAGAGCCTTTCGCACATGTTTTTTTGTATGTCTATGAGCGCGAAGCTGATCAATTTTGGAATTCAACCCCTTGTTGAGGTCCTTGGGATCCCGACACATCCAATTCTTTAAATCCGACTCTTTCATCCACGAAACGCGGAACGTTTGCTTATAAATTTCTTTTGGCATGACCAAGCTTCGAGAATTATAGCACAAATAAGCTATATTCAATAAAGAAGCCAAAAAATCAATTTTCAATTTGTATATGCGACTCAGAATATTTAAAAAGTATAAAAAAAAAGGCTAAAATTAAATAAAAAGGCATTTCTTCATAGTTTCAAAAAGGATAGATCTGTCCGCAAAAAGGACAAAACGGCAACACTGAACCCAACCCAGCCCAAGCCACAGCAGCAATTGCATAGTTGGCGCGTGTATTAGAGTATTATTATATTTTTATTTTATTTTTATTTTTTTTGCAGAGTTCAGGGTATTTCGTAGTCGAGCAGTCTCACCTAGAGTCTTAGTTAAGCCACAGCAGCAATTGCATAGTTGGCGCGTGTATTAGAGTATTATTATATTTTTATTTTATTTTTATTTTTTTTGCAGAGTTCAGGGTATTTCGTAGTCGAGCAGTCTCACCTAGAGACTTAGTTAATTTTTATTCAATTTTTTCCTGAGTCTGTCTGACTTTTATAGAACTGTTTTCCAGCTCGCTTTATCTCTTATTAAGCTTTATAATGAAATAATTGTGCGCTAATTTCACATGCACTTTCCACATTGCTCATTTCCCAGTCTCTACTTTGAATTTGCCATTGCTAATAAATTTTTTTATGCCCTGAACCCATTGAAAATGGGAATTCAGGGCATAATGGTTTTGTGAAAATTTATGTAACAGGCAGATGGAGACATCGCAGACCGTATAAAGATTATATATTTTTGATCAGGGTGACGAGAAAAGTTTATATAGCCCTGTCCGTCCGTCCGCCCGTCGAGAAACTACAAAAGCTACAGAGCTGAAATTTCACATGAACACTTGTATGTTAGTTACGCAGTACGAGTTAATTTTGTTTTTTTTTTTTTTTTTCGATAACTCATCCCGTTTCCAAATTATCGATACAAAATCGAAAATTCGTTTTCATTTTTAGGTTTTTTTGAGCATAACTTCTACATCGTTTTAGCTAGCGACTTCAACTTTATATTTTTAGATAGATATTATGGATTCGCCCTCAATTTGAAAAAAATGCATTTCAAATACTTGAGATTTGAAATTTGGCAAATAGATACATTTGGATGCTCTTAATATATTCCGTTTCATGACGATCGTGCATTTAGAAATGGAGTTATAAGCGTCCAAAGTTCAGCCCAACCCACCCCCAAGCCACGGCAGTAACTGCGCAGTTAGCAGAGCGCGCGCTCATAACTGCGTAAAGAAGAAGAGTATCAGTTTTTTTTGCAGGCTTCAGGGTATCTCGTAGTCGAGCCGTCTCGACTAGAGCCTTCTTACTTGTTGTTCTTACTGTTGTAAGTGAATTATGAATTCAATAATAAACTTATCCATTGAGACCTCAAAAAAGGGCATAGCAACTTTTTTGATTTTCATTGAACAAATTCCGAAATATCGAACAATGTGTGCTGTATGTTGAGTTTTTTCCTTAACTGTACACTGTAAAAATCGGAGGGGAGATATCTGTAGCCTTTTCTTGAATGCATGTAAAGAAAGTGTTTTTTATACAGACATTGAGAAGAAACTCAAAGAGAAACTCAGAGAGCAGTCAACGAGTTCGTTCCCTATCGGAAAGAAACGGTTTCTTTTCTCTCGTTTCTTTTTTCGCTCTGAATATTGCCCGATCGTTTGGTTGAGTTTAATGAGTTTATATAAAGAGCGATAAATGCACTTGATGAAAGAGCGTGCATGAACAGAAAGATGAAGAAGAGTTTCGTTGCATGAAGTCGAGGCATAGGAAGAGCAGCAGGAAGAGTAGGCAATTGTTAAGTATCATAAGATAAAGAATATTGAAATGGAGTTAAGGAGCGAGCCCAAGTATAATGAAGACACAAACACATTTCAGTGTAGGTCAGTGAAAAAAGAATTAAATTAAATTAAAAAGAAACTAAATAAATAAAAATAAAAATAAATATAATTCTATTCATTGCGTTTTTCTATTTAATATGTTATAGTTTTGAATTCAGATTCAGTAGAAATTTCTTTTCACAGCTAAAGCTAAAGCCAATTCGATCTGGCAGAAATGCCATCAAATATCAGCTGATAAGCAGCCCGGTTTGCTGTTGTAATTCATACTAGAGACTGGTGTGACCGATCTATGGCATGACCAATTAAGTCTGATGTGTTAATAACGTTTATATTACCTCGATATCATGATATGTAAATATAGAAATCTTGAACTTGATTCGCTATCATTATATAGCATTTATATCAGCTAAAATGACTTTAATATATTCATATTTTTTATTTTATTTAATATTTTATTGTATATACATATATTGTTTTATTTATTATATATTATATATTATATATTATATATTATATATTATATATTATATATTATATATTATATATTATATATTATATATTATATATTATATATTATATATTATATATTATATATTATATATTATATATTATATATTATATATTATATACTAATATTAATGTGCAATATAAAACACATTTTATTATAATGTAGAGTTCTTATCTTCTTGCAATACCAGCTATAAATGCTTTAAAATAATAAAAATGAATTTAACGATTTTCAACCAATTTTTTCTTTACTCTTAAAAGTTTCAAGAACGTAACGGCATTTAAAACCTGCTCACTTCGATGAGGCGCGCTTCTTTGGTTAGTTCAAAATATAAATAAAAATCTTAGCCAAGATACAAACCAAAAAGCTCTTTCGCTGATATTTACGCGCTGCCTAAAAGTATGCAACAAAATATTCTCGTCAGCTATATGCAAATGATTTAGGGTTGTCGAATATTTTTCAAATATCGTAGCGATGTTATTTTAAGTTTTCAAAAAAAAAAAAAAAATATGATATGATATATGAATATGATATTTGATATGAAACTTCAAAAATATCGATATATTGATCTTTTTCGATTCTTTTTAAGCTTTTTTCTCACAATATAATACAACACACAAAAAAAAAAAACAGGAATATTACCATAAATATTGCTTATTTAAATGATAAAGGTCGCATTACTCCAGTATTCGGTACTCAAAGATTTCAAAAAAAAAAAAAAAAAAAAAAAAACGCCTTCTCTTATATGAGCATTCGTCATACGACTTCGTGAGTCGCAGACAATAAATTTTATTGCCGATTATTGGATGCTTAGGCATTGTAATGCGATCTTCGTTAGCCCTGCCATAGCCTAAGGTACAATTTACTTTTGGCTGATATATTTATATTTTCATATATTTTCAACAACTCTAAAATTAATGCTTGAGGGTAATTGTAAGGAGTTAAAAGAAAACAACTCCACATTTGCCGAATTCAAAAATTGAACTGTTTATTTCTTAAAATCCTATATATATATACCTTACAAATACTTTCAGTCATTGAATGGGTAAAATTAGTTCCATGCACACAAGTGCACAGACATTTTGTCAAGTATTCCTTTGAACAATAATAAAACTCGTTGCCGTGAAATAGTATATAGCAAATAATGCAAATATAATATATAATTATATAATACATAACAGATGTGTCCGTAGGGACGTAGGATAATTATTGATAACATCAAATTTCTTATCATCTGGTAAGATTCCTTGATCTGTGCATCTGTGACCTAAAAACGTCACCTCGTGCACGCACATTCTGTTTTCTACAAAGTTGGAAAACATTCGTTAAATTTATAATCATCTGTTGTTCAGAACAACCAATAACGCTTAAATCCTCCATGTAAAGTAAAGCTTGTGTAGGCTCTAGGCCTGAGAATGCTATGGTCATCATTCTCTGAAATGAATTAAATGCTATTTTGAAACCAAATGATAATCGCATGAAGCAATATGAACTAATGTTTGTTGAAAAAGACGTTACATATCTTGGATTTTCATCAAGTTCAATTTGGTGCAAGGTATGAAACATATTTAGCTCTACACAATTGATCAAGAATATCAGCAATTCTGGGGATTGGAAATTTAGCTGATAGATATTACAGGCGATAGTCAATTACTGTTCAAGCACCAACATGCCACATAAATAAATATATTCAAAATAAAAATAGGCAATAGTCGATAACCTACGCGTTATTTGAAGCCAAGTAATAAACATGTCATCCCTTAGCTGTTCAGTTCAATTTTTAAATTCGGCAAATGTGGAGTTGTTTTCATTGAACTCTCTAACGATTACTAGTCACAATTTTTTCTTTAGATCCCGGTAGAGCTTTCTTTGGGACTAATGAAAGCGGACTCTTATAGGGTGAAGCAGACGCTTCAACAATATATTGTTCAATTAACTTTTCAACTCGATGCTGGATTTCATCCATTTGGCTATGCGAAGATCGATCAGTTTTTGCATCATTCTTAAGTCTCAATTTTTGCTTATAGAAATTGTTTGTTGTGATTGGTACGGTTTCAAGTCCGAACACATATTTCTTCAAGTTATTTTTTAAACAAAATTGAAACATATTTCTCGAATTTATTAATTACAGACTCTTTTCTATTGTCTTTTAGATTTTGAACTACATCATAGTTCGAAAGTGATTCACATTTTATGTTGTCAATGTCTACTATTTAAAGTTGTATGTAATAATGTATTTTTGTGTTTGTAATTCAATTGAGACTAGTCCTTTGAAGTTTATTACTACTTCTCCTATGCCACAAATGTCTATAATTCTATTGTTTTGGATGTCATGAAAGACATCGGAATATTCTTTTATAATTGAAATATCTGCACTTGTATCAATAAAAAATGTGATCTTTGTATTTGTTGCAACATTTTTGAATGATACGAAATTGTTGAGACCTAAGTTTACAGTATATATATTAAACTTTTTAATCCTGTGTATCTGGGACTTCCCGAAGTATCTTGGGCAACTCGTATATCGTTGGTATTGTTATTATTATAATGGTTTCTATTTTGGTTGTTGCCTCGTTGGGAATTATGCCTACCTCGGTCATAACCACGTTCACCTCTATGGTTGTTTCTGTTATTGTTGTTATTATTATAGGAATTGTAGTACCCCTTTGGGTAAGCCTGATATAATATTGTGCTAGAACTTTCAGTCATTTCTGTGCTGCAATGGATATATTTACCCATTGCATCATTGAAAGTAACGAAGTTACCAGCTTCCAGTATTACTTTCAGTTTCTCATGCTCGCAATTGTTAATAATGTTTGGGTCTAGGCCATCATCAAGAAGAACTAGAGTCTGGTTTGTAATTATCGATAAAATTGTACATCGATTCATGGAATCGATAACTCTATTAAAAATGTAAAATTTCTTGCATTTATTTGTGGGAATTTATGTAAATCTATAGTTAAATGTTGCACAAAAATTTTAATAATTAATAATGAATCATATAATTATATTTATTTTTACATATTAATCATAATTATATAGTTACCTATAGTCCAAAGTCCACAGTTGTTCCAGCCATGAGTTAGATAAACTATAGACTCTGATAGTCTAATTTTTTAAATAATAATAGTAATTAAATTTTAATAATAATAATTTTAATAATAATAATATATTTGAGTTATATTAGATGTAGAACTAAACGTTTATTCAGAACTTTAATCATTTCATTTCACAAAAATCTAGAATATTTCAAGCCACTCTATGCACATGTATTTACAGGGTATGCAATGCTCGAGAATGCAGTTTAGCTTTTCTATTTATATACATTTTGTAAACAGCCAAAGTGAGCAAAATATTTGTAGTAAAGTATGAATGAATCTGAAGTCACAATTATAGTTGAACTAACTGAATTAACAGTTGTATTAAAAGCTAATGCCTTTAGCTAATTGACTAATTCAATATTGAACTGTTTGTTTCTCATTTCCAGAATTGAACGCCGCCTGAAGCGTTTGGACTGTCCGCACTGAGGGTAAGTTGCTTGCATTTTATTTGATTTGCTATTATTTTTTGTTTTTATACAGCGTGGCGTATGCGTAATATGCCATAATAAGTTTGTATTACATAGCTGAATAATTGCGTAAATTTGAAAATGCGTCACGACTAAAGTCTGAACATTCAAAACTGAAATTCGAAATGCGAAAAGAAAAATCAAATAACAAAAAATCAAAAGCAGCAAAA
This sequence comes from Drosophila borborema, assembly GCA_030914335.1. Taxonomy (NCBI): domain Eukaryota; kingdom Metazoa; phylum Arthropoda; class Insecta; order Diptera; family Drosophilidae; genus Drosophila; species Drosophila borborema. The sequence continues at coordinate 2,563,678 of JAUESP010000311.1, read as the reverse complement.
GCAATTGGTGTTAAATACTCTACCCCTCTCACTCTCTAACACACACTCTCTCTCTCTCCCTCTCTCTGTCGCTCTCTCTCTCTCTCTCTCTCTCTCTCTCTCTGTCTGTCTGACTCGTTTTCTGTTTGCAATGTAAACAATTCGGATTCCCCATGAACCATTCTCTGCGTATGTAGTTCCAAAAATAAAAGCTGTCTTCATACAGCCAAAGATGGGCTCGACTATGCCACTCGAGCGCCGATTTCTTTGTTCGGCTTTATTCCGATTTTGGCAACGTCACATGCGGCAGAGCATATGTACTTCCCAAGACCCCGTTCCTAATGCCATTGACAAACAATTGAGTGTGTCAGTTGGTTGGCAGTACACACAGCTCTACATATGAATCTCAATATATATATATATATATATATATATATATATATATATATGATGATGACGAAGATTCAGTCGGCCGATCGAGCCCGGACATAAAGTAACACTTCCCATACTCTAGCCCATTGTAATACCCATTATGTGCGCCATTAGCATGCAGTTCATTAGATTAAATAGTTTTCTCGTCTCATTTAAATGATGGGCACAGCCCGTATATACCCATTGTATTGGACCTTTAGTCTAATTGTAGATACGGCACTATGATTCATGACGTCTGATTCACTAGTTAGTTGTTGGCTTTAGCAAAACTATAGTGCGCCCCAATAGAGCCGATTGTCTATATGTATAAGTACATGTAAATCACATTACTATATCATTGCCCTATGCTCTCGCTTCGATTTGTCATGCAAAGCTCAGGGAGAAAATCTCACACAGGAAAAGCTGAGCTGCGATTCATGATTAAGAAGTTGGCAGATACAAATTGACCTAAAGAGTTATTCCAATAACTGAACAACCCTGCTCATCTCTCAACTATGCAGGGTATAACAACTAAACACGAAAGCAAATATTGAACTTTGCGCTTGTCGGGCGTATGGTAATTCACCTGCTGCTCACCTGCCGATCGACGGCTTTCAGCTGTCAGTCAGCAGCGTTTGCCGCTCGGCTTGTCTGTGGTCAGTTCAGGTGAGTCGAGACTAGAGGGCGCGTGACGCTATTTCCGTTGAGGCTGGGCTTAACGCTTTGGGTTATTTCCATCTGCCGGCAAATGAAATTTGACGCGTCATGATGATACAGCTACTGTTTTAGCATCCTTTTTGCTGCTTAGATTTAGAAATGTGCTAAAACTTAACTAAGCGTATAGCTAAAACTTTCCTCACCCCCAGCACAGCGCCGCACCCATTACCACGCACCACACACACGTCACGCACCACGCTGCTAGCAGTCAAGAATTGGCAATGCATCGTCATCGTTCAGTAGCCAGCATCCGTCATTGAGTAGCTTTAGCTGAAATACAAGACACACACACAAACACACACACACATACACATACACACACACAGACACACAGACACACGCACAATCGGTTAATCGCGTACATATTAACCCGTTGACTTCTATACACATTCATTGACAGACCGCTATATGCTGATATGCATATGTTTTTTGTTGCCATTGGAAAAATAATATATAAATATAATTAAAGAAACAAGTAAGGCTCTAGTCGAGACTGCTCGACTACGAGATACCCTGAACCCTGCAAAAGTGATACTCTTCTTCTTCTACGCACTTATGAGTGCGCGCTCTGCCAACTGCGCAGTTGCTGCCGTGGCTTGGGCTGAGCTTTGGACGATCTTCATGAAATTTTTAGAAGAGATTAAGAGTATCTAAATCTATCCATTGCAAATCTCTAGTTTCAAGTGTCTACTACGAAATTCCCTGAGCCCTTCTTCGAAACAAATAATATTCCAAAAATGTTTCGTTACGTTTCTGCACGCGTAAGAAACTATACATGCAAAAACACGAGCACACACATACGTTGATCTACGCATTTCAAATACTAGAGACTTGCAATTTGACAAATAGATACATTTAGATCAATTTCGTAAGGATCGCTCATCTAGAAATGGAGTTATAAGCGTCCAAAGCTCAGCCCAACCCACCCCCAAGCCACGGCAGCAACTGCGAAGAGTATCATTTTTTTTTTTTGCAGGCTTTAGGGTATCTTGTAGTCGAGCCGTCTCGACTAGAGCCTTCTTACTTGTTTCTATCTGTTTTACACAATTTTTTCCTGTATCGCTGCTCGGCGGTTATGCGAGGTTTGTTTTCGTGCGGTTGTCAACAATATTTCATAATAATGTGCAGCTAAAATTGCTCCATTTGACGTTGCTTTGGCTATATTGGTCAAGACAAGTGTCAGTCGAACGGGCATTTTCGGCATTACTTTCATTTGATTTTCATTTCATTTCATTTTCAGCGAAACAAGTTCCTTAAACTGCGAAAATATAAACTTATTATTATTAATTAAACTAAATGTTTAACTAAGTACTAATATAAAATAAAATATTTAACAAAAATACAAATATGAATTGTTTTTTTTTTTTTTTTTTTTTTTTATTAATTTGGCCAAATAACCAATGACACAAACTTAAATATAATAAGATAATTAGGAAAAGTGCAGACTTCTCGATCATGCGATCCTTCCACCCTTCGCTTATTTATTATTACAAGATTTCTTTGCTTCGTTTCTATATGCAAAAGAAAAGCTACATGCAACACATCCACACTGATATACAATATACGGTCAGACATACAGACAGAGGAATAGGCAGCCAAACATAGAGCCATACAATCATAGACACAGAGAGAGAGAGAGGGACAGACATACAGACACAAAGCTATAGAGACAGACAAACGGACAGACAGCCAGACGGAGGGACAGACAGACAGAGTGACAGACGGACGGGTAGACAAAGGGATAGACACACAGAGGGATAGACAGTTAGTGTGACCGACGGACGGACGGACAGACGTGGCTATATCAACTTTTTTTCTGCTGATCAAGAATATATATACTATATAGTGTCATCCACGCCTCCTTCTGCTTGTTATATATGTACATATATCGACTCTGCTCGTCGCTCTTATCAAGAATATATATACTATATAGTGTCATCCACGCCCCATTCTGCCTGTTACTTACATTTAATAAAACCATAATAGTTTGACTTCTCATTTTCAATCAGGCTACAAAAAAAATAAAAAAAATTTTTTTTTGTAAATGATTCTCTTAGATAATAGTCACAAGAAAAGTCAGTGTTTGATAGAGTTTTCCGTATTAGTCACAAAATAGCTTCCTAAAAAGAGAGATTGCCTGAATCCCTCCACGCTAAACTGTCAGACTAGGAGGGAAAAGAACAAAAATAACTCTCCCACTCAGTAAAAGTGTGTGTGTGCGCGCTTTTTGGCTGTATCTTTCAGAAATGAATGGGTCTCTGGAATAGACAGTCAAATTAAGTAAATAATGAATCTCTTTACACTTGACTTGAAAACGCTCATCAACATCTTCGCTGAGCCAAGGCAGCCCATTGCCCACAGGGTATACAAGTTGTAGGGCCTAGAGTAGAGAACTTCTTATAGGAAAATAATCTGACTGATTACGACTAACTAGCTAATAACTAATTAATGACTAAGGCAGATAGAATAGAATAGCATAGAAAGTGTATCAAGGGCTAGGCAAGCTGATTATGAGAAGTCAACGCAGGTCAACTTAGCATAATCATTAAATCGATTACAGATCAATTGATAATGTTCAACTGAGCTTTGCCAATATCAACTTAATAAGCAAGCAAAATATGTGATATCGTTCAGCTCGACATGTTTATATATAGAATACTTCGATGTTGCATTTCGTAACGGACATCAGTCACTGTGCAAATGTTTTACCTACAGTTGTAGTACGTCAGACATACAAGATAGTACCAAAAAGTTCATTATCTGTCGAGCTTCCGCTCTGCAAGTGCAAAAGCAAGTGCAAAAGCAAATGCATTAAGCAAGTGCTTAATCAATAATAAACATGCATTTTCAATTCACTTCGAGACAGTTATGAGTAATCCTTCTGATTTATATACGAACTCGCAGTTTATTCAGATTTAGTAGAACCTCAATAGATTCAAGGCAGTTCAATTGAGATATGAGTGTACAATGCCTTTGCTATCGATTCACAATGTCGTTTCGCGGATGCGGATGCGGATGTGGATGTCATTTGTATAGAGAGTCAACAGACCCAATAAGCTATGGGCGTCATTTGACGATCTCTAGATGGACATTTCTATATATATATGCGATAAAACTATAGAGTGAGAGAGAGGGGGGATTAGATTGCTATATTCGCTGTTCTATTCGCTTCACAAGTGCGAAAATTAGCATCCCCACATATTCAGCGGTGCAGTGTGTAGGTGTATGGATAGCAATAGATATAGGTAAATAGCATAATAGCATGCTCGTCATATCCGCAATAAAATAAAAAACGAAGAAAGTTCTGAGGTTTCCGACTACGCGAAATCACCCAAAATTTTGTATTTTCCATACACGTTTTGACTCAGCCAAAGTTGACAAATAATTAGATAAGTCCATAAGTTCGTAACACAGGCTAGTCCATGAATGTTAAGTTGAGACCCAGGCTACTCTCTATGGATGCTATATGATCTTAGCCTCATCATCTTTTAAACCCCAGGCCAGTCCATGTTTGATTTGATTTTAGACTAATTTAGACATCTCTTCCTATATTCATTTGTATACCCTTTCGCACAGTGAAGAGAGTATATGGGTTTTGTGTCCTTCAGACATGTGAGATTTCAAATAGATTTTGCTAGATTTAATAGATCCTATCTTATCTTAGTTGTGTATTAGGCTCATGGAATCTATATCTTCTTTAATTTGATATGGCAACGCTAGCGTAATTTGGAATTTGAATCTGGAATACATATATCATATATATATATATATACTTGCATACCATTTACCTATTAGCCTATTTTAATTAGGCGCTGAACATTGATCAGCTGAATGCATCTGGTAATGAAATCATTCAATAACCAGTTACATTGCAAAGCTCAGAATGTCACAGATATAATCAATATTAAGTAATATTAAAAAAAAAATGTTAATAAAAAGCTTACTTAACTTCAAGCTGTGTTTATTTCCTAATTATCATTTTTATGTATTTTGTCATGTTTGGATTTTCAAATATGAATTAAAGAAATACCAAAATTAAAATCGGTTTTATATTTATTGAAAAATATTTAATAAATAGATTTATTTCTTACATAATTTAATCATTTACTGTATTTTTCACTTAAAAAATAAATACAATGAATATATATAAATTAAGCAAAAATTTTTGTTTTCAAATATAAAATATTTATTTTTTTAAATACAAAAAAATATATAGAAATATTTCAGTATTTGATAGTGAGTTATAAAAATATTGCAGTTTTTTTTTTTTAGAGTTTAAGTATTTATTTTTTAAAAAATATATAGAAATATTTCAGTATTTGATAGTGAATTATAAAAATATTGCAGTATTTTGTTTAGAGATTAAGTATTTATTTTTTATATACAGTATTTGATAATGAATTATAAAAATATTGCAGTATTTTTTTTATTTTTTTTTTTTTAAGAGTTGATAGCATGTAAAATATAAATAAATGTTGCTGAGCTTAAATACATATGGATATCGAAAGAAATATATTTTTGTAATATATAACACATACATGCATGTAAATGCATATATGTATATCTATAGGAAAAATCATAGTTAAGATAATATTTATATAAGACTGTATAATTTCTATATATATCTTATCTGAGCAACATTAGCAGCTCAAACAATTAAACGGACAGATTATTTGATATATATATATGAAATAGATAAGATATATGTATATATAGACATTATACATCAGATATGCTCACGTCACAAATGACACAATTTAGCAAATTGTTTAATTTGATGCCAGCTGCACTAGTGATATAATGTCTGGCATGCATATCTCAATATGTATGCAAATGCATATACACATGTATGTATATATCTTGGGGCAGATAATGTTGCTACTCCAGCCGTGCGTATGAGTAATATGATTTTGCGTTTCATAGAAGAGTCGATTTAAGTGAAATGTACTTGAGTCAGGTCGTCAGCGAGAACTATTATGTTGGCCGATACTCTCACTCTCTCTCTCTCTCTGTATCTCTCTCTCTGTAACTCTCGTTCACTTACTCTTTTGCTTTCGCTCTCTCCTTCTTTGTTTTCATTGCTTTATTCATTCCTCTTCTGCTCACATTGTTTTTATGCCCACTTTACGTCTTATTATTTACGTTTGCCAATGTGCCGATTCTTGTTTGGTGTGCAGTTCGCATGCACCGTAGGCCCACGCAGATCGGAAATGCCATAGCATTGGCAGCAACAGCAGCGGCAACAGCAACGGCAGCAGCAACAGCAGCGCCAGCGGCAGTAGTCGGCAATGTATTGGAAGCCAATAGCAATACATTTAGGCTATGCTAAAAAACAAGTGTATTCCAAATCATATTCAAATTCAACAATGATGAATGCAAAATGAAAATTTGTGTAATTCGAATAACGTGTATATCGCTCAGTATGTATATGTGAAGCATAAGAAAATAATATCTGCGTCTGTGAAATCATAATTCCAATACCTACATACTTATATATATATGTACAGCTGCATCAGTCTAACTAAATGCTATATAGACTGCATTAATGATCAAATTTTTAGTTCGAAATTGAGTATATACTTGGTATTTACTGTTGTAATGTGCAAAGAGTGAACGAGAGAGAGAGAGAGAGTGTGTTAAGAGAGGCAACACAGAGATATGGCAACAAAAGTTAGACAAAGCATTAAACGGAAGTGCGGAAGTGCAGCAAAGTAGCTGCAATGCAAAGCCACAAAACAACAATCAACAGCAATAACAACAAGCAACAACAAGCAACAACAACAATAACATTCAGCAGAAGGCGGCAACAAAAGTATTGCTACTTCCGCTTTGGGGTATGCATATTGTGTGCATAAATTAAGACGCTCTCAAAGTAAAAGGAATAAACTAAGCAACAATAATAATAAGAAGAATAAGCTGCAGCAGCAGCAGCAGCAGCAGAAGAGCGCCAACAATAATAATATTTATATTGACGTTGAGTCACGCTGCCGCAATTCTACGTAATATAGGCTCGCATCCAATTGAACTTTACGCTATTTTGCTGTCGCGTGCCATAAATAGAGCTGGCGGCGCTTGGGTGGGAAGGAGGGAAGGCGATTTGTCAAATATACAGATTCAATCGCTCTCATCAACAGTGTCAGTCAGTGTGTGTGTGTGTGTGTGTGTGTGTGTGTGTGGCGCTGCTTTATTGAAACGCGAATGTAGACGTAGGTAACCCCAAGATTAGGCAAGCGCGTCTCATAGTCTGCGGCGACGCGGCGCGCTTACTTAGCATGCGAACAACCAGACACACGAGCGCGCACACATAAAACTCTCACACACAGATGCTCTCTCACTCCCTCACTGCGTATGCCACTGTGTGTGGGTGTGTGTGTGTGTGTGTGTGTGAGTGCCGACACACGAGCAACGGCAAGTTCGCGTCGTGATTTAAGCTTGTCGATGGTCTGCGCATGCCGCACGTCTAGTGTGTGTGTGTGTGTGTGTGCGTGTGTGTGTGTGTGTGCGTGTGTGTGTTTGTGTGTATATGAAAGTGTGGTCGCTGAGCTAACATATGATTGGCTGATAATTGAAGTTCGCCCAATGTGTCGTCATCAGTTGCTGCCGTTCCATCTTACGTTCGTGCGGCTAAGCTTCGCGTGAACGCGTTCGGGCTTTCGCACGTTATATATTTGCTGCACGCTGGAGGAAATATTAAATAAGTTAGAGATCTTGAAGAGTTAACTTGTGTGCCGGGATCGTTCAATCCAACGGCAATTGTAACAGTAAGCGCCCTAACCTCCAAATAGAATACAACTTGTTTGTGCGTGAGCTTGCCAAGCCAAAATTACGCGAATTTTACAATACACAAAACAGTGCGATAACAACAACAACAACAACAACAACAAAAGCAACAATGCCTTCGACAATGCTAAGCAAATGTGGTGGCTTTGTAACACGCCGTAATAATCAAATCTTGGCCAAAACTGAGCAGAGCTCACTACAGTCCTCTAGGCCAGAGTCCTTAAGCGCACGCTTACAGGAGCCAATCGAACAAGCAATACCAACAATAACACCCACAACAACAACAACAACAACAACAACATTTGTCTGCCCACGTTTATGCGCCCAACAGGCCAACAGTCTCATATGTAAGTTCGTGTACCACGACTCCTGTTGCTCTTCGTGTTGCAACAATTGTTTCGGCAGCATCTCTCAATGATTCATCGTCTAATCTGACTTACATATATTCAATTCGCTCGGTGTGTCTGTCTGTGTGTGTGTGTGTTTGCCTGTGAAATGAATGAACTGAGATAACATGTGCAAACGTCACAGCAGTCGTAAATAACGGCTAACACAGTGAGTGCTCCGTTTCTGGCCAATGTGAATGCACAAGTGTCTGAATACAGTGAATACTCTGAATCCTGTTGAATATCCATTTGAATACTCCTCCTTATGATTCATTATAGTTACATGTTAATTTTAGTTTTAAAGATTTAAGATTTATTTATATTTGATTATTTCTATGAATGTTTCGTATTTTCTCAAATATTTGTTGCCAATTCTGTTTCACTTGCCAATTCAATGCCAAATTTCAAATATTTTCCTCAATTGCCTTGCAGCTTGTTGCAGTTGTTTTGGCGTTCTGCTGTTACTGATACTGAGTGCCAGCTATTTCCCGAGCTCCAACGCACTGCCGCGTCGCGCGCTTGGCCGCCACCTGATACTCCCTCACCGCCATCACGTGCATCTGCGATCTGCGGGACAGGAACACAAGCATCGGGCTCACGTTCTGCTCTATAAGAAGAAGTTCAACTGCTCGATGAACATGGACAACTACAATGCGGCCAATTTGAAGCATGCCCTCAATGTGGTCATTGGCACACGTGCCTCCACCATTGATCTGTTGACAACCTATGTGAGTAGCTGCTGGTGCATGGCCTTGGGGTGCACGATCTGATTAGCTTGCTAATCGATGCTAATTGCGTTATTTTGTTCTGCTTACGATTTTAGCTCAATGAGACCGAGGAGCAGCTGGCGCAACGCTATCGCCTGCACAGCTTGATGCTGGACTATCCGCTCAAGGAGGCGGTGAACAACAGCGAGTACGATGGCCAGATCACAAAGTCAGAGAAGGATGAGGTGCTGGACATATACTATTCGCTGGCCAAGATTGGCAAGGTTTTGTCCAATGTGACTGACGAGCTCGAACCCCATCCGCGCAACAATTACTTTCAATACATTGTGGAGAAGGTCAAGCACAACATTGAAAACGTCCTGGCCATGGTCAACTGCACGGCCGAAGTCGATGATAACATTCCCGATCCCTTCCATCGACATCCGTGCCGCGAGTATGCCATTGTCAACGAATTTGTCAAGCTGCTCAATGTGCTGGAGAAGAAATATGAAGTTATGCTGATGCAGCAGGAGTTGAAGGAGGCGCAAAACTAAGGGACTGTCAGTCCAGTACCTCGTGCCGTCTGTCTCGTGCCATATGCCATAAGCTACATGCCACATGCCACTAGCCAACAGGTGCACCCCACACACACACACACACACAAACACACAACTGTACAAGAAAATGCCAAAAAACAATGAGAGAGAAGAAGAAGAGGAAGAGAAAAGAAATGCAAAACTAACTTAAACTCAAAATCGAATCAGCTCTATTGAAAGCAATTTCTATATGCCAGAAATCGGGCATATATATGTATATATAATATATAATATCCCTCTGTTATCTGTCTGTTATATATTATATGACAAGTGAGCTTTATCATCTGATGTTGAATGCCATCTATGTTTACTAATAGCGTGTAGTAGCTAATATATATATATATATATATCTTTCCCTTATTTATTATTTAATTTAATTTACAAATAACAAATTTACCCATTTTATCATATAAATAAATAATTATATAAATGCATATCTTCCGCTGAACATTTATACTTATTTACCTCTATTTTGTCCATTCAATTTTTTTTATACGTTCTCCCTTTGGTGAGTTGTAAGCCCCACAAAATATTATGAACAAATAAAAGCAATTTGCGATTTTACTGAAAAGAAAAGAAAACTCGATTTCTGATTGAAATGGGCAAAGGGAATCGGCATTGTGGGAAAGATGTTGTAATATATGTTATATATATATATATATATGTTTTACAGAAATTTCAAATCAATAAAGTAATGACAGCAAAAATATAATCAAAAACAGTTATAAGTATATACAATTGTTTTATTGTTAATATATTATATGAATATGGATATGAATATGAACATGAATCTAAGGCTAAAACATCTCTATCTACAATATACTATTTGTATATTGTAGATAGAGATGCTTTTATCGAGATGATACTATTTGTATTTTGTAGATCGAGATGCTTTAGCTTTAGATTCAAGAGTTGATATAAAAGTATAAATATATTATAAAGAATCATAAAAAGAATTTGTAGCAAATGCGAAATGGAACACTATTGATTAATTAAAATCATATTATATACATATATATAGTATAGTATTATATTATATATCTAGATTCTTCACTTTAAGATTCAACTGTTGATAAATGAGAAAAGAATACGATCCTATTCGCATTGAGGAAAATATATTATGACATATATTATATATATCAATTTTTTTTTTATATATATTTTTTTTTTATTTATTGTAATATAAATTTATATATACATTTTTTATTTTATTTTTTAAAATTTATTATTATAATTTAAATTTATGCAAACAAATATTTTTTTTAACTTTAATATTTTTACTGATATATTTTAAAAGTATTATAATACTACTATTTTATAAATATTTTATACATTTTCAGATACTCATATATATTTTTTAAATATCTTATATTTTATACATTTACAAATATATTTCATATTTCCAGTTACATGTTTGATGTAAGTACATTTAATATAAGAAATAAAAGTTTATTAAATACTATGAAAAATTGTATATTTCATATAGATACACATACATACATACATACATACATACATACATATATCTATCTCGATTCTTAAGCAACACGTTGAAAATCGTAAACTTTCTCTTTATCGTACGATATTCGCTTGGCATTTCCGTTTGCGACATTTGGCCGCAACTCAATTGTTGCAGTTGTTTGCTAACTCACGCAATTGGCATTAAGTATATCAGGCATATGATCTGGCCATGTTGAACTGTTCGCTCAAAAGCCAAGATTGTGGAAAATTTGATTGTTTTCTTTATTTCAGCATGAAGAATTTGAGATTATGAATATTAACAATTTGGGGATAGGTTAATCTAATGAACTTGCCCCATAATTAGAATATTTAAATTGGTAAAAAAAATATAAAATATAAATAAAATACAAATAATAAAATTAAATTGTTTATTATGAATATTTATGAAGTCACCCATAAATAAAGTCTTTTGATTGGTAAACAAAATGGATTTGAATAAAATACAATAAACAAGTAAGAAAGCTGTAGTCGAGACTGCTCGACTACGAGATCCCCTTCTTCGGACGAAAAATATTCCAAGAATTATTTGATTCGTTTTTGCAACCGTTACAAACTATGCATGCAAAAACATGCACACACACACGCTGATATACGCTTGTACGCCTGTATGTGTGTACGCATGGCAGGCGTCTTGCTGTCTCGCTTGCTCTGCCACGTGGGTTTTGCTGCGAGAGACTATTTGATAAATAATTCTGTTTCTAGAAGGACAATCGTACTCAAACTTTCAGATTATGATCAAGACATTCATATCTATATGCCAAATCAAACTGTATGTCTCTAGTATTTGAAATACATTTTTTACACATTTGGGGCTGTGGGGGTGAATTGGGGATAGGAATCTAAAATCTGACAAAAACCGAAATTGTATTAAATTAGTATCTATATATATGCAGAAGACTTGGAGACTCTAACTCTAAAGATGAGCGAAATATAATTTTATAACTGATTGTCGATAATTGTTGTATCGATAACTTTGGAAATATACGAGTTATCGAATTTCTGAAACAAACTAAAAAAGAATGAACTCTCTAGCTCTTATATCTTCGTGATTCGACAGCGGACGAACAGACGGACATGGCTATATCAATTTTTCTCGTCAATCTGATCAAGAATATATACTTTATGGGGTCTGCCACGCCTCTTCTGCCTGTTATATACTTTTAACAAAACCAATATAGCCTAATTTCTCATTTTCAATGAGTTCAGGGTATACAAAGTAATAAATACGCCATAATTATGCTTGGCTAATCTTTATGAAAGTAAATCTATGCAGCTTACAGGGTATTTTCTAGTCGATCATGCTCGTTGTGTGATTTGTCTGCCGACTTTTGACGCTAGATTTTTGTGACAATCCAACGATTTTTGCCTTGACCCACCCACAAAACGCGAGCAATGTTTAACAGATCGCAAGCACGTTCCACTGATAAATACACTAACACATACACATATGTATGTCTATATTTATGGAGCTACAGCTATTCTCAGGTGTTTGCGTATTCCGCGTGAAAAACCCCAAATTGTGTTGGCAGGTGAGTCAGTGATCTATAAAAAAAAAAATTAATACCAGCGCACTGGCTGTGCCATGAATGGGGGAATTAAGGTGTGAGCGCAAGTGCGAGTATGCCCCAAAAGTGCTCACATACAAAGCTGCACACATGTATAGAGTTGTCTTAGCGCCGGCGCCATTGGCGCAGACTGTCATTGATTTACCGTTGTGCTGGTCACACTTCGCTGGCTTCGCACTGGACTGGCTTGGAGTGGTCAAGCCTGGGCTGATGTGGACTCTGGACTGTGAGCATCCTGTATCGCGTTAATCGGTAATCGGATCGATGTGCGGTTGAACGCTGCGCGTGGCCATTGCCAACACGAATACACGTCAGCGTCGACGTCACCGTTGCCCAGGCACCCCCACCCATCAACGAGTCTCTAAGCTAATTAGAGCTAACTGTTTACCCAAGCGCGTGCCCATTGAGTCAGCAACCGTTGCTGAGCAACGACAGCAGCGCAACTAACGCTGGCAGCAGATTTTTATGAATGAATTGAACGCGTCGCGACAACAGCGACAGCGACAGCGACGTCAGCCGCAGCAGCAACGACAACAACGAAGCAACGACAGCAACAGGTGACCACAAAGCGTAAGTAAAACGTAAGCATAAAGCAGGTTCTTTGCGCTCTTCCACTCACTCCACCACCACTAGTCGTCATCGCTCTCTCAGCACTAACGAAGAGAGCGTTCGTCTGAGCGCATTGTCTGCGCTGCCATTGGTCGTTGTCTGCCGTTCGCAGAGCAATTGAGCGCAATTTGTGCGCCAATCATCGCAGCGACGCGCACTAATACAGCTGTGCACGCCCCAACACATGCACACAAAGAGACAGAGCCGAGTGTGGAGAGGTCAGTGCATTAATGTTAGTGCCCTTTCGCTTTCTCTCGCTCTCACTCGCTCTCGTTCTGTCTGTCTGTCACTCACACAAACACACACACACACAGGCGTAGCTCTTTCGCCGCCCCAAATGCAATAAGCGCTTAGTTTGCGTGGGATCTGAGTTAAGTTTTATAAATGGAATTGATCTGGGAATTTTATTGTGGACCATTTTAACATTAGCTGATATTTTTATCGCTTATCCGAGTGCAATGGATTTTCCAATTTTTTACACTACCCACGAAAGTTCCCACTTTGATTTTTGTAATTGGTTGGAATTACCCAATAACGGTAACTACAATTTATAAATAGATTTGTATATTAAAAATATATGGTTTTTGATTAAAATTATGCAATCTTGATTTGTGTTAATTAACTGACTTGTTTAATGGGCATGGGAAAATATAGAGTAATTATAGATTGCAAATAATAGTAATCCGCGTCACCTCTCTCAATCTACTCAAACAGAAACAGCAAGTAAGCACACATACACGCTCTTATTCTGAGCAGGAAATTTTCTCTTCGTTCCATTTCTGTCTTCGTCTGACAGTTTTGCGTTGAGTAATTCGCATTAGACTCTTATAAGGAGACTTATTTCGCTGGTAATATGATAGACACTCGCAAACTGACTTATTCGGAGTTGGAGTTCTGAAAATGCGCAGCGACTTCATATATTTAAAAATATTTATTTTAGTTTCTATTTTCATTTAATTAAAAAATAAATATATATTTTATAAATACATATGTAAATGTATATACTTTTTATACTCTGTTCCCAAAGGGGAAAAGAGTATATTGGGTTTGTTTCTATATAGATAAATAGAATACTTTTAAAATCGTAATATAATTTGTAAGACTTATTCATTGAATTTAAATATTACTATTTTATTCATTCATTGAATTAATATATTACTATTTTATTTTATGTATTTTGGAAACTATTATAATAAATGTAATTTAATTTATTATATTTAAGAAAGTTATTAATTAAAAAGTTTTTTCATTCAAATAAAATTACATATTGAACAAATTTCTCCAATAATATATAAGAAAAGTTAAACTCTGATATTTTTACTCATCAAAAATATGCATTCCGAAAAAGTGTTAGTAAATCCTTGCAGTCCGATTGCTTAACTCCTCAATGAGGTTGCAGGATGTGCGCTGCAATTTGAGCATCATTCAACTATTTGTAATCATTTGTATGGTGGCCAAAGCCAATGGCAATTGCAACGCTAATTTGGCAAAACAAACGGTGCAAAGTGAATTAACGAATTAACTAAGCAACCGTTGCGATCCATTGCCGCCTGTACAGTAGGACACCTGAGACATGGCCTCTCAATGTGAGAATTGGCAGTAAAAATCATGATAAAGTGAAACGATTTTACGCATAATCAAAACAGCACTAGCCTCTAAAAACTCACACCTCGGCGTACAAGTTGCACACCCACAAAACAACGCACACACACAGGCACGTTAGAGCGAGAGCGAAGAACAGGGAGAGAGAGAGAGTGTGTGAGTGAGAGAGAGAGAGAGCGAGACAGACACGGGCTCAGGGGTTGTGCTCGGGTTCGGTTTTGGTTACGGTTGCCGATTTGGCCAGGTCTCTGTGTGGGACAGGAGCTAAGCGGCGTGTAATGATTATACCCTAACATTCAGCCCGCAGTGGGTATATGCATGCACCAAATGCAACAGGTAGGACTCTTATGATGATTATCACTTAAATAAATTGTAGATAAGGCATTGATATTATTTTCTGCTTTTTTTTTATGAATAAAAGAAATAATGTGTAAAATATATTAAAAATATATGAACAAATATAAGTTTTGACACTTTTTTCTTATATCTGAAAATAATACAAATTTCAAAATAATTATTTTTAAAATGCCATGTAATTTTCTAAAAATTAAAAAAGAATTATTATTTTAGTTTTTAATAATATAATAAAAACAAAATGTGAGAAAGAAGTGTATATTAAATAAATGCAACAATAATTTATTATTATTTTTTATAAAAATAATAAAATATAAATAAAAAAATAAAACAAAATGTTAAAAAAATTATTCTAATATATAAAGAAATACAGAAATTTTTTATTATATTTTATTTATTTAATATAGGTAAATCTAATTGTATTTTATATTTTATTTCCTATTTTTTTTAACTTTATTTAAATGTAATATAAAATAATACTTTGCAGTATTTTAATGGAAAAATTTTTTTTTATTTTATATATTTAAATATAAAAGAATTGTAAATAAATAATTAAAAAACAACTATTTACTGTATAAATATATTTTAAATAAATTTTAAATTTAATAAAAAAAAAAAAAAAAAAAAAACAAAACTCATGTTGATCTACTTAATCTTACAGGATATCTAGAAGTCGGATTAATGTATATATCTAGATACATGTATCTATATATTTATATATCTAAATACTTTGCTAATATATAGCAAACATAATGTGTTAGTTTCACTTATAGGGTATATGCTAGTCGATCAATTGGCGACATTCTGCCGCTCGGCTGACCAACTCAGTGTGGTGTGCGAGGTCGGCGAAGGTGTTCGGCCGCCTTTGGCGTTGTCTGCGGCAATTTAAGCGTATCCTTTCGATTTGATACGGCCGGTAAAAAAAATTACAGCATGACAGCGGATCCGGGGACCGCACAGAACAACTCAATTTTGTAGCAAAATATTTTGTTGTCCAGAACGAATCGCAACTAAAACACAGTGTGAGCGAGGTCAGCAATGCGTATGGGAATAGGAATGCGAATGGGAATGGGAATGCGAATGGGAATGGGAATGGGACACGGACTATGTGTCGGTGGCAGCAGCAGCAGCCGTTGGTCGGATCCTTTCGACGAGGCGTCCTGCCGCGCCTGCGCACTCTGTGTATGCAGACAGCAGCAGCAGGAGCTCATCAATGCAATAATCGTGTTTGTTGTCCATGTAGATGAAGTTGTTTGGTGCGAATTGGTCAGATACTGAAACAAGATACAAGCGCAAGATATCGATAGAGATATACGTGTGTAGGTGTAGGTGTAGGTGTAGGTGTATGTGGATGCGCATCCCAAGGGATGGCCATACAAAGGATGCTGTATTTGTGCGTGTCGAGTCCTGTGCCGTGTCGTTCGGTGTGGCGCGCGGCGAAAATCAAGGCGAGTGACCCCGCTGCGAGACACGGCTGCTTCCTGCTGCTGCTGCTGCTGCGCGGCCCAGTCAACAATTGCACTTACGGTTAGACGCAGGACTCTCTATACCGACTGCCGGCCCGTACAGCTGTTCGCCCGCTCGCCCGCTCGATGGCTCGATGGCTCGGCCAAACAATGTGGCCATAATTTTGTAACAAAGTCAAAGAAACAATACAATGCAGCAACTAAATTTAATTAGCTCGTCAATTGTCCCACTTCGACCAGACAGGCAAACAAACACAAACACAACCGTGAGTGTGTGTGTGTATGAGAGGTAGCTCTGTTTAGATGGAGTATGGAGGATATATCATACCCTCGAGTCAGGTCAGTTTTGATTAGGCGACCGCCCAGCAATTTAGGCCAGGTAACGCCCGTCCTTTATGGCATGGGGCAGTTGCGTATTAGGTAAGAAAACACAAATGAATAGCATTTGCCCAATCGATCCGACGATTGACCTGCCGCCAACTGCAGCTGAGCTTGGGCCCAAACAGCTGCCCCGATCCTCATTCCATAGTCTATATAAATATGCAAATCAATATTTCCTTGTCATCAGTGAGCAAAAAACTGTTGATTCGAGAGAATGAGGCCAAGGTACATTGTGTTGACAGTGCGGCGAGAGTGTTTCGCATATCTAAGCAAACTAATTACGTCTCTATTGCAGCCAAACAAGTGTCTTCAATCTTAACTTGACGGAAAGGAAAACTTACTTTGATTTGATATGGTATATACAAAATATATTTTGCTGTTTAAATGGTATCGTATATATAGTAGAGAAAGTTATAGAGAAATATATAATAAACTTATAGTAGTGTAGCTATACTGAGAGCTAGAATTATAAATATATAGTTATAAACAGGCAGAGAAAGATTGAGAAAGAGAGAAGAAGATAGACAAATAGATAGATATAGATAGGTAGTATTAGTATTGAGAGATAGACAGAGAGATGCTCGATATATGGAGAGTTGTGTACACTTATATAAATAGATTGTATATAACATCAATATAAACATGGTATACTATAGTATTAACTATTCAGTATTCAGCATATAAGGTATAGATTTATAGATAGATAGTATACATAGTAATAAAGATAGATATTTTGAATATGTAGTATAGATAAATAGATTGATAGTATCGATAGATAGATAGAGAGTGTAGATATATACTAAATATAGTGGAGATATATAAGGTAAGTCAAAAGAGGTAAGATATGCAGACGGTATATATAGTATAGACAGTTAAGAACATCTTTAATGTGCACAAAAAAGAATATTGTATTTTCAAATGTTATATTGTTATTGCTCTAATTCAAAAATAAATTATTATATTTGCAAATATAAAATATTAGAATATGCAATATAGTATAATATAATATAATATAATATAATATAATATAATATAATAATAATATAATAAATTATATACACAACACAATGTTATTAAATATTTTTGTATATTTATTTGAAAATTGTTTTAAATATGTTTCAATATTATTAGATTAAATAGAATTAAATATGTTTACAAATATATTCTGAAACCTTTATAATAACTCTAAAATAATTTAATATATTATTTTACTAATTCTAAAAAAAATTCGAAATATGTGCATATTAGTTTAAAGTAATCTTGAAATAAATAAATTAAGCTCATTAATAAAGTAATCTATTTAAACAAATAGAAATATATTTCAGCCACAGAAATTCCAGGTTCATTAAAAAAATAAATAAAATAAAAATAAAAAGAATAATAATAATAATAATAATAATAATAATAAAAAAAAAATATATATAAATAAATAACGAAGTAATTTTAATATTAAAAAAAAAAAAAAAAAAAAAAATATATATATATATATATATATATATATATATATATATATATATATATATATATATTTAATCTGTATAATATAATCTGCTTATATGTACTCTGTATAGTATATATTAAATTAAATTCATATTAAATTCATTATTAAATTCATAGAAACGATAAAATATTTAAAAATAGTATTTAGTATAATATAACGCATAGTATATATGTATATATTTGAAAAATATAGTCTTTCTTTTTTTTTTTACATTAATATTTTAGGTTTATACAGTTTTTTTCTATTGCAGATTGTGGCCAAAAAGGCAAATATGGAGACTCCTGGATAACCTTCTATATACATATTTATTCAATATCTTTGAGCTGCCTTATATCGATATAAAACTGTCCTTAGATTTGTTAAAAAATGCATAAAAATTCTTAAAATTCTTTAATAATATTTAGCTCAATATGCTTTATTCTTAAATTAACCATTTCAAGGATATATCTCTTTATGATGAATCCATTATACCAGGCATGTATTGATTGTAATTTAAAAGATTTCTTTATTCCAAATTTTCTATATACTTCATTGATGAGCGCAGCAAATCGGATTAGGTTGAGTTTGCTGCAAATAAGGAATTTGCTTAAACATCGCTGTAATTATATTATGCTTGAATTAAGCAATCTGAGCATACTTTGCGGCGTCATGGCTTCAGCTGTTACTCAACAACTGGCCTATGGACAGGTAAATTAGCTTTTAGCCCTGTCAGGGCTTAACTAACTTGGCAAGCCAAGGTCGTTCAAAGACAGTGCCATGTCTACTACAGAGAGAGAGAGAGAGAGAGAGAGAGAGAGAGAGTGTGTGTGTAAGAAAGTTCCAGAGAGTAAGCAAACTGAAGAGGGAGTGTGAGGGAGAAAGGTAGAGAGTGAGTGAGAGGCAGCTGTTGCCTTGGGGCAGGCGTATGGCCAGGTAGATTTCTATGAGCGCGCTTTGAGTGAAATCTTCTCATTGGATAAGCTGAAAGTGAGCCTGGTACCTATCGACGCAGCGATGGCGACACACACACACACACACACGCAGACAGAGAGTGACCGAACAGGGACCGGCTTAATAACTGCTCGACTAGCTGGTTGGTCTGCCTCTACTTGGTGTACGGTCAAAGACACACACACACACACACACGTGTATGTGTGTGTAGGATGTATATCAGGTATGTGCACAGGCACAGTCATTGGTAAAGAGCGGGGCAGGTCCAGACAACACTCGATCAGGCCTGACAGGCAGGCAGACAAATGGAAATGGACTGGCAGGCAGCGCAGCTCACGCACACACACACACACACAGAGGTACACACACACGCATATATCTACCTTTTTGTATGTGCAGAGAGTCGCAGAGTCAGAGGCCCGACCCGACTCTCGACCCGGCCTGGCCCGGGTCTTCAGTCTTCAGTTTTCTTTTACGTACCGTTCGTTTTTCACATGGTCTTTTGGCTCTGGCTCTGACTGACGTCGCGTCGGTCGCTTCGGTTTCGGTTATCGTGTCTCTGGTCGCAGCGGCTGCCGCTGCCGCTGCCACAGCCACAGCCACAGCCAGTGACGCTGCTGCTCAACAAAGAAAGCTGGTCGAATTTAGCGCAACTTTTGGTTCAGTTCGGTTTTGTGCCTGGACGTGAACAGTAGTGTCCGCGAGAAGTGTTCTTCAGTCTCACCAAACTAACAGCAATATTTTTCTTCAAGTGCATTTCGTGTGTTTCACAAAGACAACAACAACAAATATTAATATACAAAATATATTAAAAAAAAAAAACAACAACAACAACTGGATTTAAGTGCAAATTGTTATTAACAATTTCGCTAGACGAACTTTGTGTGTGTGTGTTTTTTTTCGTCTATAATGCGGTGTGTGTATTAGTTTTGTTTTATTATTTTTTTTTTTTATTATTAATATATAATTAATTTAATATTTGAAAATATTCATAAATATTGAAAGTGTTCAGCACAATCTGAAAGAAATATTTATCAATATTTGCATTATCAATATTTGTATTTTGATTTCTCGCCATCATTTTCTTTTCCAATGAAAGGAAACTGCGCATGCGCCACAGTTTTTTGTTTTTCTTGAGTTTGTTCGTTTGCTGCGCATGTCAAATGTATTGAAATCAGTTTGAGCTCATGCTGTCTGCCATACATAATAATCATATTGTTCAAATTGAGAGAATTGAGTTAACTGTTATATCTATAAATTCAAAGTTATTATTTTGTTGTTTTGTAAAATCTAAAAATCGAAAAAGCGGAACATTTTGAACGCACAAAAAAAAAACCAAAAAAAAATGTTACAAATTCTGACTAAATTGTTGAGATACAAGCAAGTTGCATTGCTGTTGCATCTGCATTGTTGAAGGAAAAGCCATCCCCAGCAACACCCCCTAAAAAAAAAAAAAAAAAGAAAATAACTAAATAATTAAAAAAAAAAATATATATATAAAATAAATCTAAAAAAAATATAGTTTAACAACGAAAAGCAAAAGAGAAAAACAACAATAACAAAACTCAAAAGAACATTTTGAAAATTGAAGCGTCCTGTTTCGATATATTTTGAGCCAGCGACAACAATTCTTGCCATGTTAAACACTTGATATTCATTGTGTGTGTGTTTACTTTTTTTTTCCTCTTTCTCGTTCTCTTTGGCCTTTGCCAAACATTCACACATACATATATATGCATATTTATGCATATGTATATAAAGTCCTTTTTTTTTTTGCTTTCTGGCATTTACTGTTACAAACGCTTTTGCACTTTGGCAATTCAACTCCTTCAACTCGTTTTGGCCCATTGAACACACACCATCAAAAGTCCCCCCAACTAAATCGGCAAATCTTCAAATTCTCAAATATATACATATATATATACAACTCTCTCTAAATAAAAATCGCTAACGCAAAACAAAGAAAAAGCACAAAAAAAGATAAGAAAAATTATAAGAGAAAATCATAACCATATATATAAATATATATCTATATCTATATATATTTATATATGTGTATATAATTCTATATATACCTATGCATATGTATATGTATATATATATATTGGTATATATGTATATATCAATAAATCATAAACAAATATAAGAAAACTAATATATAACATATATAAATATATATATATTGTTATCTATCAATAGTTGGTTGCCATTGCGCTGCAACCAAAGTTAAAGGCACCAAGACGGCATCGCCAACGGCAACCACAAGGACAACGCCACGCATCAGGCAACGGCTTCAGCGCATTGGGCGGCAGGACAATGCGGATATGTGGTCCAATCTGCTGTTGCCACTGCTGCTGCTTCACTTTGTGCATATGCATGCCACACTGGCCATGTCCACGGTCAGCGGCGGCTTGACGGTCATTGAAGGCGCCAGCACCACCAGCAGCAGCACAACCACCGGCCGCAGCAGCAGCACCACCACCACCACCACCACCACCAACAGCAGCAGCAGCAGCAGCAGCAGTAATCGCAGCGCTAGCAGCGACGGCAGCAGCAGCAGCAACAACAACAGTGGCAGTGGCAGCACCACCCACACCACCACCAGCAGCACCACCAACGGCAACGGCAACGCCAGCTCCCATATGTCTCTATCCACAGCGCCCGTTGCGGCCGCTTCCAGCCAAAGGAAGCGGCATCGCAAGCGGAACAGCAGCTGGTATGATTATCGCAACTACAATGAGAATACCACAGCGCCCGAGTGGATCAATCCCTGCGGCGGCTCCTACTACACGCCCTCAGCCACAGAGCGACGACGCGCCCAGCGGCCCAAGCAGGTAAATAGCTAAACAATGATTAGTAATTAATTAAAGCTAGCCGCAGTATGGAAAACTTACACACTCTCTCTCTCTCCCCCTCTCGCTCTCTCTTTGTTTAGATCTACAATCAATTGAAGCGCGCCGCCGGCACAGAGTACCATGAGCTGAACAGCACCGAGGCTCACAGTGGCATCGATATCAGGAACATGCACATCTGGTCGCTGCACAAATACAATTACAAATTTCTGCCCAAGCTGAAGCCAAACTCAACGGTATGTATCCCAACGCTCTCCCTCTCTCTCACATATATATATATCTTATGAAGTTCATATCCTAACGCTCTCCCTCTCTCTGTTGCTTTCTCTCTCGTTGCATTTCTCTTACGCAGATCGCCTTGAAGCGCTGGTACCGCAACATGCAAACCTATGTGGCTAGCTTTGCCTATTTGCGTCGCGTCCAGATCAACTGGGATCGTCAGTACCTGAAGCGCGAGTCGAACGTGGCCAAGGAGCTGAAGAAGCTGTTGCTCAGCTCGCGCAGCATGTTGTGTGAGCTGGAGACGGCCGTGAATCGCACGTATCCGGCACAGGGTACGGGCCGTGCTGCGGCCAAGCAGCGTCGCCAGAAGCACGTCTCGCGCAACGACATGAACAAGCGGCTCAAGTTGCGCAGCAAACGTCGGCCCGGTCCTTGGGCGCTGGCAGCGGCTGCAGCAGCAGCGGCCGCAGAGACAACCACCGAAACGGCAGCAGCGGCAGCAGCAGCAGCAGCAGCAGCGACGGCCATTGGTGAGGCCGATGACATGGATATGCGCTTTGTGAAGCATCATTATTATGAGTTTCTGCGCACCATGTGGCAGCTGATGCGGCGCCACAGCAAACGGGAGCGACAGCAGCAGCAGAAGCCGCTGCAGCAGCAGCAGCAGCGACAGCATCATCATCAGCATTATCAGCAGCAGCAGCAGCAGCAGCAGCAACAACAACATTTGCAGCAGCGACAGCGGCAGCGCCAGTGGCAACAAGTGCAGCAGCAGCGACAGCAGCTAGCGCCGGCCATGGCTGGCAATCGTCGGGAATTCAATGAGGTGTCCAAGCCAATAATCGATGCGGTTAGAGGCATGAGGGGGCGGCGCGGCAAGCGGCAACAGCCGCATGCAGCGTCTGCAACAGCAACCGCAACAGCAACAGCAACAGCATCCGCATCATCAGCGTCAACGTCAGCGTCAGCGTCAACGTCAACGTCAACG
The DNA here is from genome assembly GCA_030914335.1 of Drosophila borborema. Taxonomy (NCBI): domain Eukaryota; kingdom Metazoa; phylum Arthropoda; class Insecta; order Diptera; family Drosophilidae; genus Drosophila; species Drosophila borborema. The sequence continues at coordinate 2,540,111 of JAUESP010000311.1, read as the reverse complement.
TCAACGTCTACGTCCGCGTCAACGTCAGCAGCTAACGCTGCTACACAGCAGCAGCGACATCTGCGCCGCGTGCTGCGCACGTGAAAACTCCATAATACTAATATTATGTATATTATTCCGTAATGCAACCCTTAGCTCGCCTAGTTTAAGTAAATTATTTGATGGAGTTTGCAAACAAGTTTGTTTAGCTCTGCGCCCGCCCTCTCTCTCTCGCTCTCTCTCTCTCTCTCGCTCCATCTCGCTCTTAAGTATTATTATTTATTGAAGCAGCAAGCACATATTATCGCATATACGTAAGTCACCAGTCCCCAGTCTCCCGCCTCCTCCCCTTGCCGTTGCCGTTCTAGTCACATATGCGCAACAGCAGCCTCAGCCTCCACCCCCTGCTCCTACCCCTGCCACGCCCTCTACCTAACGCACTTGACATCCAACACCAGCTCGAAAGTATTATCAATCTCGCTCTCTCTCTCTCTCTCTATAATTTTTTTTTGTAGTTCCATAAGTTAAATTATATAATTTTTAAATAGATTTTATGCATTGAGCCCTTCAATTTTTTTGTCTAGCTGTAGATCTTGCTTAACTGTGATATAGTCGCATAATGCTTAGTTATTCTGTAAGCCATCATTTTTTTTTTCTTAAGCTAAGTATTTAAAGTTGTAAATAGATAAGTTTAAAAAGATAAATACACACGCACAATTTTTTATTCATATGAATACATGTTACGATAAGCTGCGACCGAAAGCAAATAATAAATGCAAATATTAAAAATTAAAATACTAAATTGATTTTTATTTAAAATTCAAGTCAACTTGAATTATATAAATGAAACATATATAGACACACAGACATATATATTCTGATTTCAAATGTTGGGTCTATCGTGAAAGGAGTTCTGTGAGAGGACGATGCAGCCCCAATACACGTGGAGGCCGTATGGGATCGCATAGAAGCGTAATCGGATAAAATTCCAAAATAAATATTAAAAGTTTAGTTGATAACATGCTTAAAAGAGTAAATCAAGGTATTTTTTAATAAAAATGCATATAAAATATATTAAAAATTTATTAATTCGTTAATTTTTTCAAACGTGCAAAAGTCAGTTTATGTGAGTTTTTTTTTTTGGTTTATTTCTTTCTAACTCTTTGAGTTTCCCTCACTTTTCCTTACAACTTTTTTTTTCATTTATTAAGAATACTCCAATAAACAAAAAATTAAAAAGATTTCTTGATTTGCTTGTATAGTTTTTTTTTTTATGCCTCATCAAAGTCAAAGTTTGCAAACATTCATTCAATTTTGCTCGCTGCTTAGTAATAATTGATCTCCTCAAAAAATTGGCTACAAAATTGGGTTTTCAATAGAGAAAAATTGCAAGAGTTACAAAATACAATACAATACAATAAAAAATAATAATTTTAGAAAAATAAAAAACTTTTGCAATATTTTTTTTCTTTTAGCTAATTTTGTATTTATTTATGAGAAAATAATATATTATATAATTGCAAGTTTTTTGTTTTTTAAATAAGAGTTTAACTATGGCAAATTTTCTTTAATAATAAAAAAAAAAAAAAAATTTAATTAGCAGACACATATGTTTAAAATATTTTGTTTTCCTAGTAAATTGATTGACATGTAGACGTAAATAAAAACAAAATATTTATATATATATATATTTATTAAAAATTTTTTTTTTTTATTTATTTATATTGCATATAAATAAAATCAGATTTTCTGAACATTCTTCAAGTCTTGATGTTCAATTAAATTTTTAAAATTGCTTTATTTTGAAAATATTTTCCCGTTCTCCGTTAATGTTGAATATCTTCTATATCATTCGAGCTATTGCTCACTTTAGAACTTATTCTGAGAATAAATAGAAATTGTATATACAATAAAAAATAAATAAACCCATTTATTTCAATTTAAAATAAAATGAAAATTCAATTTAAAAATTTCCTTTTCAAATTGATCAGAAACTATTTTGGTATGGCTGTATTATATAGATCCATACATATGCCGATAATGTCTGCAAGATATATTATTATATATGCATAATGCAACAAAATATCGTGTAGGTATTATCTACTAAACATTATTGTTTTTACTAAAATTTAAATCAATTTTATAATTTTTTTTTGCGTTTAGTTTAATTTAATTTTTGAAAAAATTGAAAGTTGAAAAAAAAAAAAATTATAAAATTTAATAATAAATTATTTATTTATTTAAATTTTAAATGTATTGACAAAAATAAAACTAGTAAAACTACATTTTAAAAATTATATATAAATAAATTCAAATAAATTTGTAATGTGATTTAAATTCATAGGAAAATTTATTTATAGTACATTATTTAATTATAATGTATTTGATGTCATTGAAAAATATTATTAAACTTAAAATTGATTTTTGTATATATTGACAGATTTATAAATGTCAAGTATTTATTTATTTAAAAAAATATATATTTTATATTATTTTTATATATTTTTCATATTATTTTTATTATTCAGTTTATTTATTTTTATTATCATTTATTGTATTTGCCTTCAAGATAAAATTCAATATACAAAATAGATTGAAAGAGAAATCGAAATTGCTCGAGCCTTACAGCTGAGCTGTCTTTAAGGCAGTTTGCATATAGGATAGTTATCTAAGATAGTTCTATCTATAGTATCTGCCTAAAATTTAAAACTCTAGAAACTAATCGAAGCTGCTAGAAATATATCATTTGACTTTATACACATAGAGTGGGTTTTCCTTATATTTTTTAACAGCATTGGAAGCTTCAGTCCAAGCGGATCCAAGAGAGATATCTTACTAAACAAATTTACTTGAGCTCAAAAAATTGTGTTTGATTAAAAAAAAAAAAAAAAAAGCAAACATGGATCAGTCGAGTATGGGCAGCCCTGCATAATATATATATTTCTATTGCTGCAATGCAATTTGTTAAACAATTGAAATGCCGATGCATTTAAAATGCTCTTTTCAATATTTGGAGTTTTTTTTTTTTTTTTTTTTTTTTTGCGCTCTGCTTGCTTTACGATCGATCGATACGTCTAGCGCAGCGCCCTTTTGTGTGTTTATGTGGGGTCCGAGCGATCGCTTGTCTTTATGGCTGGCGAGCAGCGCCCGCCCCTGCCAATTGTGTGCAGAGAAGGTTTTTTTTTTTTTTTTTTTTTTATGATCCTTTGGCAGCGGCGTCAAACTATTAGCACTTCTCGCCCAGCACGCGCAACCGGCGGGAGAGGCAGCTGCATGGAGTCGAAGTCGAAGTTGAAGTCGAAGCTGCAGTTGCATTTGAGAGTCAATTGCTGTCCAATGCCTCCACCTGCCTACCTGCTATGTGTTCAGGGCAGGTGATTGCTGGCCTTGAGCGTAGATCAGTTAGCCAGTAGCAGCATCAATGGGCATTTGCTGTAGTTAGCTTAGTTGATCTGAGCCAACTAACTCAATGAACTTCTGGCCAATGTGTGCTGCTGAGCTGCCGTTTAGCCGGGCTAAGTAGTCCACAAAGTAAGTGCTCAGTCAGTCACTTGGCCTGCACTTGTCGCTGCTCAACCACTGAGCCACTGAGCCAGTGAGCCACTCAGCCACTCATTGTGGCTAAATGCATGTGATGCGTAATCCTTGCTTTGTTGCAAGCGGCTTTACGCAAATTTACTTTTTAATGCCGTTGGCTTGTTGAGCCCCGTATTAAGCCAAGCTTCGTTTAGGGCGCTTAGTGGCACCTTTAAGGACCCGGGGATTAGCGCAGCCAAAAACGGAAGCTGCCAAACGTAGCCAAGCGGCGAGTTTTAGCAATTGCTGCTGCTGCTGCTGCTGTTAGCTATTCCTGCTGCTGCTGCTGCTGCTGTTCATGTTCTGCTGACCGGGGCCAAGTGTTGACATACAAATGGATTATAGACCGGACCTGCAACAAAAATATTTGAATATTATGCTGCTGCCGCTGTGGCTAAGCCGTTTATTGATTGCAATCGAAGCAGGCAGCCAAACAGGCAGGCCGTTTGGCCAGGCCAAGCGAGGCTTCAGCTTCCTGGCCGTGTATTAGTTAAGCCAGTAGCAGGACCAGGCCTAAGCCGTGCATCGGGCAACGGGCAACGTTGCTCAGTGTCAAGTGTCCCCGTTGGCTGGGCCAAAAGGGTCTATTGGACCTAAAGTAGGTGTTGTTATGTTTTTAGCTGTCATAAATATTGTAAAAACTTCGTAAATATTTAAACAGCGTGCACAATAAAGGCAAATGACAGAGGCTTGTTCGGGTTGGGCCTGGCTCGGAGTCGGAGTCGGACTGGGTCTCGGGTTCGAGTTCGGGTTCGGGTCTCTCCCTCTCTCTCTCTCTCTATCTCGTTGCGCTGCTTGCGACTCTTGCGCTCTATTGTCCTCGGCCAGGCCATAACGGTGGTTGCTTTGCGGCCACCAAACAGCAAGTGTGCAAGATAGAGAGAGATAGAGAGAGAGACAGATAGTGCGAGAGCGAGAGAGAGGGAGCCTATTGCCTACCTGTGCGCGAGAGACGAGTGTGTTTGTTTTACTTACTTTTGAAATTTGAATATGTCGAGAATCGGGGCCGGGGCTAAAGATTAACAACATTTAATAACCCATCATTTCTCGGCCCGTACCATTCGGTGCCTTTGTGGCAAGCATTTTTAGCCATAATGCAGATAACTGCATTTTTGTTTCTTCTGCCCCGAACCATTGTTCCCTGCCCTCTCGCTGTCTCCCTGTCGCTGTCTGTGCCATGTTCTTGGCAACTTTTTGCCATTGTCCTTTTTTATTTTACAATTTTATTATTATATTCTTTTTTCTTGTTCTTTTTCTTTTTCTTTTCTTTTCATTTTTTTTTTTTTTATTGCCATTGCCAGCAGTTCCTAGTTCCCAGAAACCCGTGAGCACTGCAAAATTAAGATCGTTGCACCGAGATGCGGCTGCGTGTGTGCGACATTTTCAGCTGGGCTGCTCAGTCTCTGGTGGCAAATCAATTAGAGTTTTGTTTACGCTCCTAGATCTGTAAATCGAAATTAACTTGCCAATTGAATCAGGCACGAGCACAGTCACGAGTAAACACGCTGCGTGGCACGAGCAAATCGAATTCATTTGAATGGAAAATTGAGTAAAAAGAGCTTAAAGAATTTACAGCATTATTATTATTATTATTATTATTCAGAATTATTTATGAATTCTCGCTGAATATTTGATTTTCACTCTGATTGCCATCAACAACTCGAGCTTAATTGATTCGCTTTGCGGCCACTCTTGAGGCTTAATGGCACATGTTGACATAATCTCTCGCAGAACAATAAATAAACAATATATTTCCTCAGCTCGTCGAAGTGTCATTTGCATTTGTTTGTAAACAGCTTGAATATACGGGCAATATATTTATGCACAATCTTTTGATATACAAAAACAAAATTGTTTAAAATAAATGAGTGCAGCAGATGTAAACAAATAGTGCATAAGGCAAGCCAAGTCGACTATCGAGCCAGATACCCTGGACTCTATCTTGGCTGTGCTGCAGAGACTGATATGAGAAGCAGCTTAATATAGTTTTTTTTTTTATCTTATTATTTTTTTTTTTTTATTTAATTTATTATTGCTTTGGACAAATATCGATTTGTCTAACATTTTACTGTAGCTAGATTCAATGCATTCGATTTGGTCAACATACTTATGCCGAACAGTGTATAAACCAATATGCAAAAATCTATAGAAATCTCTCCAAATCTAAAAACCTATATACTTTCTATATACTTCTTATTGTTTACAGGGTATTAGCAGCTCTTATACTCCTCTGCTCTTCACAGCAAACGTTTAGCAGGCGATTTTTTGTTTGCTCAGCTAAAACTCTCAGCGCAATACTCGATGCTGCAGCTTATCACAAGAAAAACCTTAATTACAATTAGCTCACACGTGTATACGGCTGGGAAGCTATGGCATTGGCTGGCTGCTGTTCCGGGGCTCGTAGAATGTAAATCATGAAGCTTCTTGTCTTGTCTTGGCTCCACTGTCGCAGCATCTAATTATATAATTTGCGGCTGTTGTTGCTGCTTCGTTTTGGCTTGTTTTTATTAACACACATTTTTATGGTCATTTATGTAATTTCATAGAGTGCGGCAACATAAATCCCAAAGCGAGTTCTCATTTAACAGTCCCGGGGCTCTGGGATTGGGAGAGAGTGAGAGAGAGAGAGAGAGAGGGGGGCGCAACGTTGTCACTCTCTCTCTCTCTCTCTCTTGTGTGTGTGTGCGTCTGGCAGGCCTAACAAATTTTTGCGTATGGGGCTTAATAAACATGTCGTTGAACTGTCGCCAACAGCACTTTTGTGAAGTTTATGGCGCAGACGCGCCTGCCTAGTAGCCAGTTATTGTTGCTGTTGCCGTAGTGGGCTTTTAAGCACCTCAAAACACTTTTTAATTGTTCAAAATAGTTGTTTTTTTTTTTTTTTTTTTTTTTTTTCTCTGCTTTTTTTTTTTTTTTTTTTTGGTCTTCTGTCGTGCACATTGAACTTGAGCCAGCAGCGAAAATAAAAGCAAAACACAGCGCGCAGCACAAAAATTGTAATTACCATGAGTAATATTTTATTACACTTTGACACTGAAGGAAAAACTTCACAAGAACACAACGGCTGAAAAAAAAAGCAGTCAAGAAAGAAAAAAAAAAAAAAAAAAAAAACCAAAAAAATACAGTCAGAAGCAAACGAAGAACCGACATGCAAAGAAAAACTAGCCAAGAGCTGGCCAAACAACGACTTGGCTATGCTCTCTAAAGCGCAGCGAGCGAACTTGAGCCAGTTGGCGTTGCCCAATGTGGAGGCAGCTAGATCCAATGGGAATTCACCTTTAATTTACCTCTAATCTACCTCGAACTTACCTGCATGTAATGCACTCACAATCGGGCCAAGTCAATGCAACTGCTGTGTGCAAATCACTCAATCACAATCTCTAAATTGCAAACAAATTCATAAATGCAGTGCACAGCTGGGCATGCGCGACTAGCACATACCCAGCAGGCACAAAGGCAGTATTGCTCTCACTACATTTGGCATCGATAATTGTCACTTGTGTGCAGTTGCTAGCTACCCGTTACGCTGCGCCGCATAGGGTATCGGAGCGCAGGCAACTAACTTAAGTAGCGGTAGCAACAGGCTACTAACATGTTTATGCTACTTTTATGAGGTGGCAATAAAATCGAACCAAGTACGAAAATAAAAAATGAGAAAAGGCAAAGGCGACCGGGCGAACGGGCGACCGGGTGAGATGTGTGCGCTCGCTCGCACTGCCAGGCGTACGCCTTGGCACATGTCTCCCTCTCACTCGCACCAGGGCCGAACCACTGGCAGGATAGCCGCCGCCGCCGCCGCCGCCGCACACACAATGACTTCATCGATTTATAGCGGTCACGAGTGACGACGACGACGACGACGAGCTGAGCCCACAGCCAGCGGGTACCGATATACCGATATATATATATATATGTATATATATACTTATATTGGCATCAGCTCTGGCATTTGCCTTAGTTTTTGGTTTTCGGTTCGCTTTCGGTTATGGGCGACTTGCGCTGCGTTTTTATGATGATATTGTTTTGCATTTTGCACATAGGACTTTTTGTTTTCGCACTCGGTTTTACGCTGAGTGCGTGCGCTGCGTGGATTAAGCCACGTCTAGGACCGTATACACTCTGGCCGCTCTGGCCGCCCTGGCCTCTCTGCTCGAAATGCGTATTCCTGGAAGCCACGCCGCGTCGCCGCTCTCACACTGCGGTCTCATCCTCGGCTGCATTTTATGGTCTGTCGTCATAATCACTGGCGCAGCATCTCCATCTCCATCTAGCTCAAGTCGAATGACACACTCAACGGCGTCCCTTGATTTATTTGGCAAGACTTGAAGCCCTTACCCAATGCCGTCCCCTGCCTATGATTGGCTTATCAAATGCGGACATCAAATGCGTTGCAATTCATATTTATTCAGCTACACAAATGCATTCAATTAATTAATCAATTAACAATTATTTGAAATTTATGAGAGCTTCTATCAGCAATTGTTTTATGGCAAAGGCTTTATACTATGTTGTTATTGATAGGTCTTTGCTTTGATAAGACTGCAAATTGATTTGTTCTTTTTTTTTAGTGTGTTTAATGAGGAATTTCAAATAGGTTGATATAGAAAAATCAATCTATTTTAAGTATTTCATAAAAATAAATTGCATTAAATTGAATTGAATTTTTCAATAATTTCTTGTATTGCTTTTGCTTTAAATTTGATTTCCTAGTTTTAATATATATAAATAAAAATTGTTTAAGTATTTTTGTATTGTTCAAATAAAAAAGAATTTCTTTTTAAATTTATTTATGAAAACTTAAAATAATTTAAAAAATAATTGTTACATTTTAATTTTAGTTATTTTATTTTAAATGAAATTTGTTTAAAGTTATTAGTTTTATTAATTTTTTATTATTTTTATTTAATATTTTATTTTTAAAACAAAAATAAGCATTATATATTTATTATTTTAAAAGTAATTCGTATATAATTATTAAAATAAAATAAAAATAATATATTAATTTAAAGTTTATTATTTTTTATTTTTATTTTATTTTTATTTAATTTAATTTTTATTTTAATTTCATTATAATGTAATATATAACAAATTTATTTCTCAAGAAATAATACGTGCAAAAAAATAAATAAATTAAATTTAAATTAAATTAAATTAAATTAAAATAAAATTAAAATAAAAAGAAAAAACTTTTAAGTTAGTTTATTATTTATATAAATAAATTCGTTTTTTTATAAAGCTATTTTTAGAGTCAAGCAAATACTTATAATTATTTGCCATTTGGAATTATTTGTAACTGTATTTTAAGGCATTTACACAGAGTAGGCTGAATAGTTGCTCAACTATTATTTAGCTGGCTTTGGAATTTTCGAGTAAGAAGCAAGCACCGTTAAGACTTCCGTTATGTTGTTGCCTAGGGCCAGCATATGTATGTGCCTCTGTGTGTGTGAGTGTGTGTAGTCTGTGGTCCTTTGTTGCTGATGCTGATGTCAATTGAGCAAAACAAATATCAGGAAATGTCATCATTTTGTAAGGCAGAGCGAAGAAGAATGGAAAAGGACATGCCAAGGGAAATTGAATTGAACAAATTGAATGCCAGAGATAAAGAGAGAAGAGAATGGGAGAGAGAGAGGGAGAGTGAGTGTGGGAGGGAGGGAGACAACAGTCGCAGGACACCAGGGCGAGCCACACACATGGCGCAAGCTGCCTGCTACGACACTCGGCAAAGCAAACGCAGCGCACAGAAAATGTCATTGCGCAGCTGCGCCGCAGTCGACATCGACATCGACATCGAGACATGCCGTGCCGTGCCGTGCGGTACCGTATCCGCACAGCATCTTTCCCTCAATTTTCCCCTCAAAGTGTTTGTTGTTGTTATTGTTGTTGCTTTTGACTCGTTTGTTGTATCAGCGTCTTTTCTACTCTTGTCTTGTTTGCATTGTTCTCGCTCAACAGATTTGATCAGTTTTTTAATGAACTTCATTCATGTTTGAATGACTTTGATCAGTTCCGCTTTGGCCTCGCCTTGCCCTTGCCTTGCCTTTACCTTTACCTTTGCCTGCCTCTCTCTCTCTCTCTCTCTCTCTCTCGCTCTCTCTGCCCTCCATCTGCTCTTTGGCTCTGGCAAACAATAGCAAATACACAAACCTTTTAAACGCGTGCGCCGATTGTCGACTGACTGGCTGACTGGTTGGTGTTGTGACAGTGACAAGAAGATGTGCTGCTCTTCCTCTGCCTCTCTCTGCCTCTCTCTGCCTCTCTCCCAGCACTGTGCGTGTGGGTGTGCCTGGCAGGTTAGAAAGTCGCAATGGCGCACGCGGCGTATGTGCAATGAATGCCGACAACATTCCGCTCCAGTCCAGGCTAATCCCGCATTGCGTCTAAGCCGCTTTTGCTCATCGGCAGCAGCAACAACAACAGCAGCAGCAGCAACAACAACAAGAGCATCCCAAAAACTCGAAAACGTCAACCTCCAAGCGCATCAGCATCAGCATCAGCATCATCATCATCATGCGTCAAGTTCAACGAGGCGTAGAAAATACTTCTACCAAGTGCCGACGTCGAGGCCCAAAAGAACAACCAACAGCCGCAACAACAACAACAACAATGAGCGGCAACAGTGCCACTTTTAGTTTCGATTGTGCCACAGCCAGAAAGAGACAGCAACAAAGCGCGCCGACACCAACTGAGCGTGAGAATGCCGTGCGCCAGAGCGAGAGCGAGCGGCAGGTGGTGGCACCTCATTGATTGAGGGTCCTTGAAAGGGTACAAATAATCAGAAAATTGTATTAAATGTCCCACATAATGAAATGAGAATAATACAAAAAAAAAAAAAAAAAAAAAAATATTAAATAAAACGAAATAAAAATATGCTGCCCGAATGCCCGATCTATGCTCCATGATCCGTGATATAGCAATTGTTATTGTTGCATGTCAGAATCCGCAGCTGAGTTCTGTGCCGAGCGTGATGATGATGATTATCATTATTGAGGCACTCTTGCTTTGATCTCTGCCAACACACACACACACACACACACGCTCATGGAGGCACTTGGCCCAGCCTAGGCTAGCTATGGATCCATGGGCGCAGCAAGTGCAGTCGAAGTTGCCGCCGCCAAAGTTGACGCATTGTGTCATTGTCAAGTGTTGCGCCGTGTATGCGTGTGTGTGTGTGTGTGTGTGTGTGTGTGTGTGTGTGTGTGTGTGTGTGTGTGTGTGTGTGTGTAATCTCTCTGCTCTATTTGTATTTATTTGATTTGTGATTATGGCAGACTGTGAGACTTTGGCCGAGTGCAGCAACAACAGCAACAGCAACAGTAAAAGCAAATCAACTCGCCTACAGGGTATCTAACAGCTTAGCAATATATATATATATATATATATATATCGATGAGCTGTGCTAAAAATAGCTCAAGTTGAAGCCGAGCAAGGGCAAATAATGATATCCCATTGCGTATACGCCGCATGACTCGACAGGCAACATTCTAATTTGGTCAATTCGCAGTGGTCAATAGTCAAGATAGAGAGAGAGAGAGAGAGAGAGAGAGAGAGAAAAGGAATGAAAAAAACACCTGGCGCAGTAGGAGTTAATTGACAAAACCTGAGCGATATAACAGATCGACCTGCGTCTGTCTGGCTGACTCGCCTCAGCTCAGCTCGCCTCGACTCGACTCGATTCGACTCGACTTGACTTGGCTTGGCTGGGTGGTCCTAGACATGACACTTTAGACATTTTGTCGTTGCCTTGCAAATTGAGCTGAGAGCTGAGAGCTGAGCGCGCTGAGAGACACAGGGGCGGCGGGGGCGTGCCGTGCACAGCTGGTGCGCTACGTAGCGTCGTCGACGTTGTCGACTTGTGTAAATATTTCCTCATTTTATTTGTGGCACCAAAAAGAAGGAAAGCAAATGTGCAGGCGGCCTGGTCATATTGTTTTAACACATTAGCAGCGCAATGCAACAAATAATTTCCATAAAATGCTGCCACGCTACGATGCGACGTTGTTCAGCCGGTAAATGGAGCGACGACGGCGACGGTGACGCTAACTGCGCTGCCAATAGACTTCAAGTCAATTTCAATGCATGAAAGAGATATGTCACAGGAAGAAAATATTAGTCTTTGTCATTAGGCAAAACAAAACAACACAAAACAAAACAAAACAAAACGCCAACAAGCCTAAAAGAAATAAAAAAAAAAAAAAACCAATCCATGTGGCTGGGCCGCAGCTTTGGCCGTGGATGCCGCGCATCGGGCGGCTAGAGCCTGTCTCTGTGTGCGTGTGCGTGTGTGTGTGCGTGTGTGTGTGCGTGTGTGTGTTTGCCTGATGTTTGCCCACCAACAAAGTTAACACTGGAAATGTCCAAGTGCTGTTGTTGCCACATTCACATGATTTAAGCAGCAACAGCAACAGCAACAACAACAACAACAGCAACTCGAGACAAAATGTTTCCCATCATAAAAAAGAAGAAGAAGAAAAAGAGAAGAAGCAGCAGTGGAAAAAAAAACTTCTTCGTCTTCATCTCTTCATAAAAAGAGTCCAAAAGTCCAAAACGAAGAAAAAAGAAAAGCAACGAAAAACGAACAAAAAACTAAACCGACTTTAGACAAAGCAAACGAAATTAAAAACGGTTCAAATGCTTTGCTTGTGTAAGCAATTGGCTTGTACACGCCCCCCCCCCCCCAATCCCTCCCTCCACCGCCCCTCCCCACAACAAGCACTGCCTGGCTGAGTTCTCCATGTGTGTGTGTGTGTGTGATGAGCGCTGCGGAAATGCCAACGCTCCACGCTGAAGCGAGTCTTTCGGCAACATTTTTATTTTTCTTTAATAGAGCTGCCCGATCAGCAGCTGTTTAGGATTTTCTATTTAAGACGCGAACTCAACTCCTCTAATAAAAAAACAATTGGGAACAAAAATATTGGGATTTTTGTAAAGCTGTAAAATGTGGCGTTGCCTAGGCAAATGCTAATTGAAATGAGTTTGAGTTCGCTCGCTGCATGAAAATCATCTCATTAGCAAAAAATAAAAAACTGTTGTGGGCGTGGCAGTGTGGGAATCTCAGGTATCGTTGTTGAATGCAATTGTTCTATACAATTAGGAATCAGTATTTGTTTTGGGGGACTTACCTGAATGGCATATGCACAAATTAGACAAGTTAAATGTGCGCTTAACTAGCATTTGTGTGCTTGGAATATATAATATAAAAACATATTAAAATATACTATATAGACATTCTATGTATAAGATACACAAAAGATGTAGGAGCTAAATAGAGTGAAAATAAAAAAAAAAAAAAAAAAAAAAAAAACACAAAATGAACTAATTTTTAAAATGAAATAAAATAGTAAAAATAAATAAATAATAATATAGCATAAGGTAAAACAAACAACTAAATTAAATATATAAAATGATAAATGAAAAAATACAATATAAAATAATAAAAAATAAAATTAATATATTAAGTATTAAATAAATAAAATACAAATGAAATAAAACAGAAAATTTTAATAAATGTGTGAAATAATACATAAAATATCAATTAAATAAATTAAATAAAACAAAAAACTAAAGTAAATATAGAGAAAAATATATAAATAAAATAAAATACAAATGAAATAAATTAAATAAATATATAGAATAATATATTAAAAAAAAAAACAAATGAAATAAATTAAATAACACAAATACCTAAAATAAATATATGTATATGTAATATAATACATTAGATTAATAAATATACAGAAACATATTTAAATTAAATAAAATACAAATTAAATAAATTAAATAAAACAAAAAACTAAAATAAATATGTAGAATAATATATAAATAAAATTAAATACAAATGCAATATAAATAAAATATATATTAAAATAAATATACAATAAATAATATACAAATGAAATAAAACAAATAACTAAAATAATATATAGAATAATATATAAAGAAAATTAGATTGAAGACTCTACAGAATCATTAAATATAATAACTAAAAATATACCATAATAGATGTACAAATAAGTTAAAGGATTTGATTTCAGCAAAAAACTTTACGCATTTTAAAGACATTGTTAATGTCAGAGCGAGAGCTAGTGTATTGTATCTATAATAATTAATCTAGAATACTAATATATGGGAGAATAGAAATTGGTATTAATATGCTTCTATAACCTAAGCAGAATAAATAACACATATAATAATTTAAATATATATATATTTTTTCATAATTGTTTCTTTAGATATGATCATAAAAGATAAAAGATTTAGATTTTCATATCTAAAGCAGTTTTTACTTAAAAAATCTTAAATCTTAAATCTTAAACAATATATCATAATGCTAATAGACTTTATTTCAGAGATTTAATATCTAAATATAAATAAAATTTGATATTCTTTTTTTCTATATGGGTCACAATAAATTCTATGTAAATCAGAAATCTATATAAATCAAAATTTGTATGCAGGCTGTCAAAAACTGGCAAATTGAGTTATCTAGAAATTAAGTTTCACTTTATTTTTCTTTATTTATTTATTTATTTGCCCAGCCCACCAAGTGCTGATAAGATTCAGTCTGACCGGTGGATTGAGTCTGACTCTTTTGCAAACCCATATCTTGTTGTTGTTCGAGTACACAAAAAAGTGAAAAGAATTGATGGAATTTCCGGAATAGAAGCCCATATAAATTTTCAAACACACTTAACTTAACTGCCAGTAAATCAAAGCACTGCCCTCTAAAATATATGCTTATGCATATAGCATATATATACATTTATGAAGGTTTACGCAATTGAAATATCTGGCTTGCCATTATTTTTAAACATTAGATTTTTATATATTTGTTTGTTGACGTAGGCACAAGAAATTTGCTTCTTGTCATTTCCGGTTGCATTTGGGTGTTAAACGGAAATGCTTGAAATACTGTGAATCGTCATTGTGAGGGCTTTAAAAATCGTCTGGCATTTCGACACTTACTTAGCAGAGCTTAATTCCACTGTTTTTCTGCAATGTATGTATTTACCTTGTTTTTTAATTTATTTATTTATTTATTATTATTTTGTGTTTACCAAAGGTCAATGTTTTTAGCAGAAATTTTGAAATATGAAAGAAATGCATGAATTTTTATTTGATTTAAAAGTTGGTTTGTCAAGAAACAAAATTGTAATTTATATTTCCAAATCTTTCGATCTTATAATGAATTGTATTTTATAAATTTTAAACTATGAGAAATTGATTCAAATGAATTTCTTGCCAGGAAAACGTCTTTATGTAATATATATCACATAATATCAAATGAAATCACAGATTCATTCAAGTATTAGAAAAGAAAACGAATTCGATTTATTGCATTACAGAATTACAATCACAACATATATATTCAATTTGCTGTAATTCCTTGTGTAATGCACTGCGTTTGCTAGATCGTTTATGACATTTTCAGTTAATGATTATGATCGTTTTAGTTGTTATGGCCAGAACTGCTAGCCGTTTCGGTTGCGAGCTGAAGGCCATCGTTGCTTGTTTTTTTTTTGAGGAATTTATTTGCCTTTAGTTTTACATTTTTTACATTTTTTATTTTATTTTTGTTGATTCGTCACAAATATCTGGGCAGTTTTTGATAGTGCCTGCGAGGCGCATTGAACAGCAGAAGCAACAAAGCAGCAACAGCAGCAACAACAACAACAAACAACAACGGGAAGCGGGACGGCAGGGAAGGGGGCGGAGAAAAAACGCCAGAGGGGGCGCAAGGGGAGAGCAAGGCAGGGAAGGGGCAGGGGGGGGGGGGGGGGGGGGGGGGGCGCGGGCCAATAATGAAGAAGGAGAGAACGCGTCAGCACAACACGAGGACGCAAAACAACAACAGAACAACAACAGCAGCGAACAGAGGGGGGGGGGCTGGGGAGGAGCGGGGCGAGCAGCAAGAACAAACAAACAAGGAGAGGGCGAGAGGCGGAAGGGGGGGGGAAACACCGGGGCGGGGGGAGCACAGGGGGGAGCGGAAAGCACGGCGACGAGACGGAGACGGAGCGGAGACGGAGACGGGAGCACGTAGAGCGGAGACGAGACGATGACGTGGGGACGGAGACGGAGACTGGAGACGGAGACGGGGACGGAGACGGAGACGGAGACGGAGACGGAGACGGAGACGGAGACGGAGACGAGACGGAGAGGAGACGGGATCGGGACGGAGACGGAGACGGATACCGGGAGACGCGAGACGGAGAGGAGACGGAGACGAGACGGGTAGACGGAGGACGGCAGACGGGAGACGCGAGACGGAGACGGAGCGGGAGACGAGACGCGACGGAGACGGTGAGACGGACGGAGAGGGAGACGGGAGAAGGGAGAGGAGACGGAGACGGGACGGAGACGGGACGGAGACGGAAGACGGAGAGGAGACCGGAGTACGGAGACGGATGACGGAGACGAGACGGGATGACGGAGAAGGAGACCGGGACGGAGACGGAGACGGAGACGAGACGGGAGGACGGTGAGGGAGACGGAGACGGAGACGCGATGACGGTCGAAGGAGACGGAGACGGGAGACGGGAGACGGAACGTTGAGACGGAGACGGAGACTGGAGACGCTGAGACGGAGACGGAGACGCGAGACGGAGAAGGATACGTGATGAGAGACGGAGACGGAGACGGGACGGAGACGGAGACGGGGACGGGGACGGAGACGGAGGACGTGACGGAGACGGAGACGGCGAAGGAGAACTGAGACGGAGACGGGAGACGGAGGACGGAGACGGAGACGGGGAGGGAGAGGAGACGTGGACGGAGCGGAGACGGAGAAGGAGACGGAGACGGGGAGACGGAGACGAGACGGAGAAGGAGACGGGAACGAGACGGCGACGGGAGAAGGAGGAACGTGGAGACGGAACGGAGAGGAGACGGGAGACGGAGACGGAGACGGAGAAGGAGACGGACGGAGACGGAGACGGTAGATGACGGAGACGCTAGAACGGAGCGGAGACGGAATGAGAAGGAGACTGAGACTGGAGACGGAGGACGGAGACGGCGACGGAGACGGTAGGCTGATACGTATACGTAGACTGAGACTGAGACTTATGATGATGACGTAGACGGATACTGTACTTATAAGGAGACGGAGACGGAGACGGAGACGGAGACGGAGACGGGGAAGGGAGACGGGAAGGATGACGGAGACGGGGAGGACGTAGACGGGAGAGTGAACGAGGACGGAGACTGAGAACGGAGACGGAGACGTAGACGGAGACGGGAGACGGTAGGACGGATAAGGAGAGTAGACGTGTAGACTATATAAATTAGACGTATACGTGAGACGGGAGATTAGACTTATACGTAGAGTATCTGTAGACTGAGACTGATTACTGATACGTTACTTATACTTATACTTATACTACTTATAAGATCTTACGGATACTTATACTCTACATTATTACCTTATACTTATACTTATACTTACACATATACCCAGTCAGAATTATTTTCGGGAATAAGCCAACAACGACGTCAGCGATAAGCGCAATGTTTCTTATCAGCTATTAGCTGGAGCTCATGGGTGTGAATTACAATATTGTTCGGATAATGGATATCATGATAAGTGCCTACGTCACGGTTGGAGAACGAATATACGCACACGCCGAGCTTATCGCTGACGTAATAAACAGTTTGTTTGGCTCAGTGGGTGAATATCAGTTGAAGCTGGAGTGCCTGCACCACCTCTGCTGCGCCACAAAGCAAATACATAAATAAAATAAAGCTATAAATAAATAAAAATTAATGTTAGTGAAAGATGCTTAACATTTTCATTGAGTCAGCAGCAGCAACAGCAACTGCGACCAGGCGACGATCTTCAGAGCGCGACTGGGACGGGACTTGGGCTTGGGCTTGGCAACCGCCAAGAGACGAAAACAACGGTCGCATCCATATGCCTGCGGCGAGTTTTTATGCACAGTGTTACGAGAATCATGCTTTTCTGATAAAAATTTCATTAGATTGCATAAGCACACCATTTGCGTGAATTCTGTGAGCTGTGAATGAGTCTTTGACATAACCACAAATCGAGTTCAGGTATGTGGATATTGAATTATTATAATTGAAATGAACTAAAATTTCTTTCATTTGATTGCAATCGTCTATCTCGATTGTCCCCAATCAGATGAGATCGATCAATCGATTGCTGCAACCACTGTACGTGGAGTCAGCGCTGCAAGAGACGCGGCCTGGTGTCAGCTCCGTCATCCTGTTGATTTGTGTTAAGGAAGCAAGTGCTTATGTCCATGGCAGTGTGAGTGTTGCTGTGTGTTATGAATGACGGCGGACCTACTTAGCCAGGGCGCTGCTGATGCTACAGATGCTGCTGCTGCTGCTGATGATGATGATGATCGGAGGCTTCTTGATGATCATGATGGTGCCGCAGCGCTTAGATGGATGGCCACGAAAATTTATCATCATGCGAGCCAGAAGACAAAGTAGCAGCCAAGCGACCCAAACGGACAACCAACCAAAAAAAAAAAAAAAAAAAAAAAAAGAATAAAAAAAAAAAGAAAGAAAAAGCGTTCATGGCGCATGCGCAAGGATCTAAAAGAGCTGAGCCAAGCCTCAGTCGTGGTCCACAATTAAAATGTGTGCGCAGAGGAGATGCGGATGCTTCACTATTTGGGGTCTGCGGCTCAGTTGCAGTCGCCGTTGCCGTTGCGGCTCGTTTCGAGTGTTGAAAAGTAAGGAAGCTTTAACAAATTACCGCCCAGTTACCGGCACAACGAGATGTTTATAAAAGTTGTAAAAATTTGCCAAGCCAACACCAACAGCGGACAGACAGACAGACGGCCAGCCAGGCAGACGGCCAGCCATGGCCCAAAACTACAGACATACATCTCCATGTCGGCTGCTGTGCCTAGCGGCACAACTCGGGCGTCAGATGGAGAGCGCGAGCAGCGAGCAGGGAGCAGAGGCTACAGAGACGGACGGCGGCTGGCATTAAAGGAGTTTGCAGGCTCTGCACTTGGCGCAGGCGCATCGCATCGCAGTGCCAGACCAGACAATGCCAGCCACTGGCCACTGGCCACTGGCCAAGACTCTGAGCTGAAGCTGAGGTTCAGCTCGGCCTGCATCGGCCGCAGCATCGCGCTTGGCTTGCCTTATAAAGTGAGCGCTGAGCGTCGAGCAAAGTTACTCATGTCATGACAGCAAACGAGCAAGCAGCAAACTTATGACTGAGTAATTGCTGGTGATATTTATGCGACGAAGCGTCCGAGGATGTGACGGTGCTGCAGCAGCAGCAGCAGCAGCAGCAGCAACGGCAGCGGCAGCGTTGACGGAAACTGCTGCAGCAGTATCTTTTTGCAGTGCTTTCTGCTTATTATCGCTTGTCCCACACTGCATTCGATGTGGCATATTGACTGGGCTCATTCGTATAGCTGAAGATTTAACAATATTTAATTATTTCATTCAAGCAAATTTCACTTGGCACTGAAACTCATTTGAATGAAAAGTTTTGAAGGATCTGTTTATAACTCAACATATCTAAGCTTATTGCAAAAATATATAAAATATATTTAATTTTTTTAAATTTTATGTTTATGTTTCGGTATGTATTTATTGATTTATATTATTGTTATAGCTATATAATATCTATTTATATTTTTTATATATTTATTACGCATATTTAGTTTTCTTTTAAGAATATTTTCTTGATTGGCAAAACTGTGAATTTGGCTAAGCTGAGGTAGGTGCAAATTGAAATACAAATACTTATGTTATACATATTAACAATATTAATGATGAATTATAAATTCCAGATCGAATAAAACGTAAAGGAACTGTCTGTAATCGGCTTGAATAATTTAATAATGAGTTCTGTTGGGAAGCTTGAAGTAGAAGCAAAAATATCTTAATACAGTAAAAAGTCTTATACTTAAAAGACAGAGTGAGAGAGGAGAGAGAGAGAGAGAGAGAGAGAGAGAGAGAGAGAGGAGAGAGAGAGAGAGAGAGGGAGAGAGAGAGAGAGACAGAGTTTAAGAAACATTTATGTCTACTGTAGATATTTTTTTTTTTATTTTCAAATAATATTGAATATGTATGTTCATTTACATATAGATATACAGTCGAGTCTCGATAATTCGTACCCAGCTAAATCGAAAACCTCAAAAAAAAAAACTTCGTTAATTCGTAAAAATCCCATTCATTTTGGTCCCCTCGTTAATTCGTAATTTTTCTGCCTATTCGGCCATTATCTTGCCTCTTGTGAATCGTTTCGAAACCTCTTATAATTCGTAATTTCATTTCGTAACCTCTTGTAAATCGTAATTCTTGATTTTGCTGGAAGTTAAACTACCGTTAGGTCTTGCAGATTATTATGCATGGCGCTTTTTTGCCGCTTCATATGCGAAATTTCGGTGTTCTTTCAATGGATTTATGCACATTTGTTTGCTCATTTTATTTGAAGAGTGAAGACGATTCGTAAAAATGTCAAGCAAACGTTCTCATAGCGTTTTTTTTTTTTTTTTTTTTTTTTTTTTTTGCATATCATAATGTTTTGAATAATGCGTTTGATCATTTAATAAGATTGGTAAACACAATACAAAACATAATTATGAAGAACATGAAACAATACAAAATTACAAGCTTATTTTTTTTTAAATCTTAATTTTTCGTTAATATAATTTTGTTTATGTTTAATTTAATACATAATATTGACTTGAATGTGTATTTTATTAATTTTTAATAAGTTAAAATTGTTTAAACGACGTGAAATACAAAAACCCCGTTAAATGGAAACCCCGGTAAATCGAAAACCCCTGTAATTCGTAAAAAAGTCGGTTCCCTTGCCATTACGAATTATCGAGACTCGACTGTATTTACCAATATACATCTCAAAATATACTCTATACAAGTTTTGTTTTTAGCAAATGAAAATATATATTTAAAAATATGTAAATGTAGATCTTTTTCTTTTTTTTTGTGGTTTTCCTGTAGGTGATTTGTAGATTCGTTTTGGACTTGTAATACGCTTAACTCAATATATGCGCTCGCAGCGCTGTGGAACACACACACGCACACACACACACACACACACACACACACACCCGCACAGCAGCTTTTACATACATGCGTGTGCGTGTGCGTGTTGTTCGTTTGTTTTAGTGATAGTTGTTGTTGCTGCCGTCGCTGCTGCTGCTGCTGCTGCTGCTGCTGCTGCTGCTGCTGCTGCTCGCATAACATCACATACTACAAAACAGTGTGTTTGCTGTCTTTTGGAATGTAAATCATTCGCTAAGTACGCTTGATTTAGGCGACCATCACACTACATTCTTCGACCGAGTCATGCACCGAGCTGAGTTTCGCATGGAGATGGCGATGGAGATGGAGTTGGAGTTGGAGTTGGAGTTGGAGATGGAGTCGAAGCTGTAGAGCTGTGTGTGTGTGGAGTTACAGTTGGAGTTGGAGTTGTGGAGTTGTGGAGCTGTGGAGTCTTGGCCAGTAACTGGCATACTGACAGATGGGCTACGCTCGTACGTCTGGCTGGCCGTCTGAATATGTTTGGATGTTACAATGCAGATACATGAGTACTTTCGAGGCAAGCGACGGTGACGGCAATGATGACGATGTTGACGAGACTCTGGCCTGACGACGAAAGCAATACGCAACATAACTCATCGCACATAATGAGACTGCAATAATTCACTTGCTCTGCATGCTCGTGATCCTCGCGGCGGCCAGTGCATATAAAGACACAAGCCAGCCGAGGCACTGTGTTATAACCAAAACAACGGCAACAACAGCAACAACAGTAACAACAGCAACAGCAACAGCAGCAACGAGAGCTTGAAACCAGACCAAGACGTTGGCCAAGACCAAGAGCAAAAGCACAGCACTTGGATTCACCACGATCGTCCGCAGTTGGAAATCTTCATGCACTCCTAGTTTTCTGTAATTAAGTGTAATGAGCGGAATGCTATGTTGTGTGGAGCGCCACGATGCCACAGAGATCTTCGCTTTGCTGGCTGCCTACGGATGCTGTCTATGTTGCTCTCTCTCTTATGTGTGTGTGTGTGTGTGTGTGTGTGTGCAGATTGCCCGTTAGCGATTTGTTATAGGCCTCGTTCACTTTGCGAGCTGTTAGGTGGTCTTGATCTTGGCTTGGCTTGGTCTGGACTGGCTTTGGCTTTGGCTTTCGGTATTCGGTATTGGTATTTGGTATTGTCTGCCATTGCTATCGGCCGACTTCGTTTAACATTTCGCTTGGTCTGGCTCGGCCCGTCTTGCTGACGTGGACTTCACTTCATGGGACTGAGGACTGTGACTGGGGCTTGCTCGTGTGCAAACAAGTGGGGAAATTAAAAATGTATGGACAAAGTGGCGTGCAATAATTCGTTGCAAGTTTAATGAGTCTCCGCAATGTGGACATTTGTCGTCGTCTAATTGTACTAGATATGGATATTTTAATTGAATGAGAACGATGTCTTATTAGATGCGGGCAATTAGTCTATTTGTGCCTACTCCACAGACAGCGTTCACATTGTCCAAGACACTCGCCACACTTGGTCGTGGAACTCTTCACGTGGGCTGCTCTAAGTATTGTTTACCAAATGCGTCAAAATGGCCGGAGCCGATGGCCAATTCAGCCCGTGACAACATCAAGTAATGCTATATGTAATGCGTGTAATATTGCTTTATAATAAGTATTATTCAAAATATATATTATATTAATTTTGAGAAGGCGTGATATATATATAAATTTTTTTATGTAATAGAAATCAAATATATTTACTGGATTAAAATGATTTGTATTTTTTTTTTATATTATTATATTACAATTGTTTATTCCATATTATTAAAAATAATTTTTAAATACAGATAAAAAATGGTTAAGCAATATAAATATATATAATATTGTATATAATCTATAATATATTATATATATTAATATATTTTTTTTTTTTTTTTGAAATAAAGTTGTATCTAAAAATAAATACATAGAAAATAACCTTTTTATATGTATATTAAAAAGATTAATATAATTTTTTAAAAATGTTTTACTTCATTTTTGTTAAAAAAACTTCTTTATAAAATGTATTCCTACCAATAAAAATGTAGTCAAAGAAAATAAATAAAAATATTAATATTATTATATAAATTTTTAAGATGATTTCCTATTTTCATAGCCTCATTCAGCATTTAATTTCCACTCTCTACAATTGCCCATTGGACAAAGATTCGTAGGTGATTGCTGCGTCGACTTGACGCGATTGCCATTTGGTCATATAAAATTGTCATCCTTGCACTTGCACTTGCGAGCTAATGCCCATTTAGGGGTCGGTCTGCAGCGCACGATAGTGTTATTGAACTGCAGGACCTCGCGTCTGGCTATGCTGATTTATTTTTGTCCTATGCTTGATCCGTCTCTTTCTGTGGTATCTGCTTTTTTGATTGTTGACTGATTTTTTCTGGCTTTTTTTTTCTTTTTCTGCCTTGACCTTGGGACTTTGATTTTTGACTTTGACAGTGGCTCTGTTCTGTGTGCTTCTTAATTTGATGTTGGATGATGGTCGGGGGGGGATGTGGGGCTCTTTGAATGCTTGGTCCATGGGGGCTTCTCTTGCGGTATTTCTTTGTATTTTATTTGTGACATTACTTTTTTTTATACTTGACTCTGTGTTTTTGACTTTGTTCTTTTCTCTGTTGTGGCTAATTTTTTAATTTGATGGATGTGATGGGTGCGATTATATTTGATAAATGGATTTGATATGATTTGTGTTTTTATTGATTGTACTTGTTAATTTTGTTTTCTCATGTGTTTTTGACTTTTTTTCCTTATCATGGAATGTGTTTGTGATATTTTCTTGGTTGTTGTTCTTTTTTTCTGGCTTTTTTTTTGTTTGTTTGATGCTTTTTTTTCGGATGACTTTGACAGGCGTGTGACCTGGATGCTTTCTTGTGAAAAATGACCTTGGTTTTTTCTTATGATGGAAGACGTTGTGATTTGATTCTCTGACTTTTTATCTTGATTTCCTCTTCTCTGATGTTTTTTCTCTGTCTTCTTTCTTTTGATTCTTCTACTTGTTTGGAGTCTTTTGATTGCTTCTCTGTCTTTTCGTCTGTTTGAGGCTTTTTTGGTGGCCCTCCTCCGCCATCTTGACTTGTTCTTATATCTTTCTTTGCTGGGGACAGGTATTGCTTTGTCTGATGCTTTGTGGTTTGACTCTTGATGATTGATTGTATTTCTGTCTTATCTTCTGATTGACAGGCTGCGGGGCAGGGCTAAACAGCTAAAACAAGATTATTGGGATAGAGCACATGTCCAGGAGTCCGCCGTTCGTCCGTCGTTTCCAATTGACCAATGCAAATGTGAAAATATTTCATCGATATTTTGTGCATTGCAATTGTTTGTCAAGTTGTTCGCACGTTCCCCGCCGAGGCGTGGCGCGGCTAGGTCTGGTTCAGCAAAAAAAAAAAAAAAAAAAAAACAAAAAAAAAAAAAAAAAAGAAAAGAAAAAGACGGATTATGTCAATGTTGTGCAAGCCACTTGTGAGGCAGTTCGGATCGCTAACTCGCACTCGATCCTCTAAGTCGACCCATGACTGATCGACTCAATGGGTTTGTTTGAGCGATTGGCTTGCTGTTTACTCGGGCTCTGGCTCTGGCTCTGACTCTGGCCTGGTCTGGCTCGATGCAAAAGTTGTGATAATAGGCGGGCTCACGAAAGGAGTTGTCGAGGAGCACGTTCATAATTCTCATACACCGATTTCCTGTGCGCATCTTAAATATGACACAAGCACACAAAACATAAATATCAATAAACAAATCCCAGATGCAAAGTTCGGATTTGGTTCACAGGCCAGGCCGAGTCCGAGATCCAGTCGTCGTCGTCGTTGTCGTTGTCCAGACGCTGGCGCCAACTTGGCCATTAATTATAACAATTCCTTGCATTGTCATACACAAACACACACAGAGAAGAGAGACCCACTCTCACTCTCTCACACATTCACATATAAACACGTACACACACCGAAAATTTATAGGTGCTCGGTTCGGGCATTCTTCACCTGGGTGGTGGGCAATTTATTTCACCTTTTGAAGCGCTTGAGCTGCACACGGCAATTGCAAAACAACAGATAACTGACGAAAAACCAAGCCAAACACCACAGCAACACCAAAAACAAGAAGAAGAAGAGGAGGAAGCGCATTCGCGCGCGTGCCGCCGCAAAAGGTCAAGGGTATGTTTCGGTTGACCCTGTCAAATTCATTGACAATAAAACATTTTTTGGTTATTGATCACTTAGTCCAGTTGTCGACGACAGCTGTCGCTGCGCCCGTCTCTCTCGCTCTCTCTCGCTCTCTCGCTCATTCTCAGCTGAATTAAATACAATTGTCGTGTTATGGAATTTGAAGTGGGCGCGTCACCTTTGATCTTTGAGCTGAGTCCACTCGAAATTCTTTCATAATTTTTGTCACTTTATGTTGCTGCCAAAATTGCTAGGACAATGCATAGAGAGAGCAGGAGCAGGGGCAGGAGCAGGAGCAGCAGCAGCAGGGGCAGGGGCAGCATTTACTATTGTTTTGCAATTGAAGCCACCTTTTACCCTGATTAAGCGGAAAACCTGGACACAATAACCAATACGCCCCGACAGATTCGCATTGTTAACGGCGCATAATTTATATGGGCCACGGCGACAAACTGGCGGCCCAGACACACACACACACACACACACACACACAAACACAAACACACGCACACAAAGCCCTTAACGTGGCCTAGCACTGATAGCCTGGTCAAGAGGCGTGCAAATTTCACATCAGAGCAAAATTAATGTCGTTGTCAGTTGATCTAAGCGAGGATATTGGAGGACAGATTACCAGAAGGAATTATTTTTGGAAATTTCGACTTTTCTGTGAAACTGCAAACTGAATGTTTGCAAATTTAGCATTCATCAATTTGAAGTCGAGTCTTAGAGATGAAAGTAAGCAAATCTATTTTTAGCAAATTGTATAAGTTTATCTATTGCCATAACTATATATATATTTTATATTATTAATATACTACTAGATATAAATAATATATCTATTTCGAAATATATCGAAAATGAGTTGCATATCTGTATCTTAACATATTTTAGTCTAGTATAAGAATACTTAAGTTATATTTGAAAAAATTAACAAATTTTAATAAATGTATATATCAATTATAATTAATGCAAATTTGGTTTAAAGAATTATGTATTTATTAAAATAAAAAAAAAAAAAATAAAACCATAAAAAATTAAACTATAATAAATTTGTATATAAACTTATTAACACAAATTTGATTTATTAAATTGTATATTAAGAAAAAATAAATATAAAATTAGTTTGTTAGCAACTATTAAGGCTGTTAACGTTAAAATTATAATCCAATTATATATTGATTTAAAAACAAAAATTTTATTTATAAAAAAATATATATAATAATATATGAAATATATTTATTTAGTTATTTATATCAGCTAGAATTCATGTTAAATTAAAGCTAACTAAGAGCTAAAGCACTGGCTACTTAGGCCTTCGGCTTGAGGTTTTACATTTATTGTTATATGAGGTGATTGTGTTGGATTCTTTGAGGAACTGAATTATTTTAGGAATGTCTTTTGGAATTGGGTTTGCAAGGATCGATATAGGGCATACGTTTTTGAAGATTTGGGTTTTAATGAGAGAGGAATCATACAAAAATTACTCTGAAGTGTGTACCATTTAGGTATTAAGATTTTAGTACTGTAAAGATATATACTAGCTGAGAGTGCTTCTACAACAAACAAGGACTTAAGGACTTAAGGACTTGAAATATGTAATATATATGTATAACAAATCGAAAAATGTTAGATATACTTTAGAATATATATAAACATGAAATGAAAGACTTGAAATATGGAATATGTATGTAATTGCATTACAAAATAACATAAAGTATTATTATTATTTTATTTTATTTATTTATTTTAACTACCGGTGGACCTACTTGCTCAAGAACGCAAAAAATATGGCAACTCCGGCAGAGCGGAGAATTTTCTGAACAGGCAGCAAAGATCATACGGCAGCAAACCATAGCCTCCTGGCAGGCGATATGGTCATCCGGAAGATAATCCCCGATCTAGAGCAGTGGATAAATAGAAATCACAATGAAACGTCTTTTTATCTTACACAAATGCTCTCCGGTCATGGATACTTTCGAAAGTACCTTAATAAGATGGGGAAAACTGACTGAGAAAATACAATAGACGACGCTTTCTTTGACTGCGAAAGGTGGTCAGAAGAGAGAACCGCCTTGGCAGGCTCTGTCGGCGAAGTCAAAGTAGATACAATAGTACAGAAAATGTGCAGCAGCATAGATGCCTGGAAAAAAGTCAGTGACTTCGCCAAAAATGTTCTGCGGCGGAAGAAATATGACCTGGACGCAGGCACAGAGAGCGTAACGCTCAGATAGAGCATATTTGAGGACACCACCTTGAAGGTTAATGCGGGATAGTTCCCGGTTCCAAGGTGGAATTTAGCTCTAGAAGAGGAGATTTTATTATTATTATTTTATTATTTTTTAAAGAACCGAATTGATAATGAAATAAAGAAACATATTTTATAAAATCCGTGAAACAGTTTAGGAAATTATTGCAATAATAAATTAAAAAAAGTTTTTTATTTGAGGATCTCAAGAGCTTCTTCCGTGCATCATAAAAAGTCAAAAGTATACGATAAAAATTGGAACATTCGCAAATATTATTCTAATGTGAATCTGCATAGTGTATATATGATGTAGTGAGTGCAGAATAGAGCGTGCATACTAGAAAGCTGGATTGATTACTCTCAGTTATAATGGTATTATATTGTAGGATGTGGGGGTGATATTGATGTGCGTAGCTCTCTGATTTAATGTAATATTTTAGATAAGTTTTTTTTGAGATAAATGATATGATAGTAGGATTTATTGTATGTTTGGTTCAGCTATAAGGTTTTTAAGATTACTGATTTATATAATTATTGGTCGATTGGTTGAGATATGAGTTATTGACGTAAATTAGTTTTGGTATTGCGATCTGGGGATTAGGTGTTGTGTATGTAGAATGGTATAGGAGAGAACTATTGAATTTTTGCTATGTAGTGTCGTTGTTTTTTTACCATGCCCATTTTATATGGCTTCAAATTGTGTCTGGTTTATGGTATAAGGATTTTGGTAGGTATAGAATGTTAGTTTGTTTTGTAGCAGACAATGACGTATACTGGTATTATCTTGTTTTTGTTTTTTTATTAGTTGATTGTCGTTTTTATTTGTCTTGGTTTTGATCCTCTCGTTTGTGGCGGCTCCGTCAGGCGTAGCCTTCCTTTTGTTGATTTTTAGAGTCTTGAACAATTGCGAGAGTCTATCTAGTGAGCTTGTTTTGTACCAGCTTGCAGCCCTGGAAGCTCAAACGCTTTGTGCATTTAGTCTTTAGTAGACGCTGTCAGGGCATATATTTGTGTGCTTGTCTGGTTCTCTAGCTGCAGTCTGTCGAGCTTGGATTTGATCAATGTCTCTAGATTATTAACAGTTGGGGGGGTTGAGTGAGCTATATAGTTATTTATAGTTTTCGTGATTGTGAGTCTATGATTAGTTTAGTTTTGGACGTGAGTGTTATGTGTCGCGCTGTTAATTGTTATCGGAGTGTTTATAGTATTGTTGTAATGCTGAATCTTGGTCTCGAATTTGATATGCTTTCTAGCACTTGGCGATGCATAAGTTTGATTCTTGTTGTAGTGTATTAGTATTGTGCTGAGTGCATGTATTTTGGGTGTTATCATAATTTTCTCGGTGCATGTGAGTATAGGTGTGTGATTTAAGCTTATATTTCTCTCATGCTTTCTAGTTTCAGTTTTTTTCTTAGCTTGTTACAGCGCTTATATTATGTCGTGTGGGATTGTGAGTTTGTTTGTGAAATATGTATATATAAGAGTTCGGAAAAAAAGAAACATGAATACTAATCGCTGAATATCGAACATTAAGTAACATTTATTGCAATTTATTTTTACTCTTTTTCAGGCTAGAGATGATGGAAAATTGAAGAATGATGAAGAAAAATCAAATTGAGCTTGCGATTGGTTTCTTTTTCTGTATGTTTGGTATTAAGGAGGGCGTGTTTTTGGCCTCTCTATGCAGTTGCTGGTGGGATGCATTTGTTTGTGTTGTTGCTTGCCTGGGTCGGGTTGGGTTTTGGCTGTATTACTTTGTTGGCTTAGTCGAGCATTTAAGGCCCATAAATGTAACGCCATTATCTATAAATCTGCAGCGGAAAACATAACTCAAAAATAACAAAACAAGCTAACACACAAAACATAAACGAAATAAGATATTTTTAATTAATTGTCACTGGAAAAAAAAATACAGAAAAAAATACAGAAAAACAAAAAATACAACTACACAATTTTATGAGAAGCTGCACGTGACCGACGGCAAAAACAGCAACAGAAAGAAACAAAACGAAAAAAAAAAAATGAAAAAATATAAACTAAAACAGAGACCAAATAAACATTTAGATTAAATCTGTTTCAGTCGCTGTGCCAGACCCCAGGCGCAGTTCATTGAGTAACACACAGAGCCACAAATGTCTACTCACACACACACACAGAGAGAGAGAGAGAGATGGATCAGAAATGGGCCTAGTACCTAGTCGAGTGGAGCCAACAATTTAGACATTTCTCATAGAAAGACATAATTTTCAATTTAATAAAGGCCATCGCATAAATACGCTCGTAAAAACCTATCAAAATTTAAGATAGATGAGCACTACGTGCACTTGCTGGAAAGTCCATTAAAACAAAAGAAAAACGCGGCGCTAAAGGGTTCTTGCTGCGCAAGCGAGACGGCATAGCGGGGGCAACTGCAATTGGCCTAGGCATTGCCAATGGGCAGGGAGACAAGGCACATGATATATATATGAATTATATATATATATATATACATATATGTATATAATGTTTCGTTTTCTGTTTTTTTTTTTTTTTTTTTTTTTTGTGTGAATGTGTTGCCGACGCATATTCCATGTCTCCTCTCACGCGCAAGAGGCTGCATCATCAGGGTCACAATAAAATCAAAATATAAGCATTCTTTAGTGTCCAGGGGCATGAGATGATCGCCCCGTGGTTTGGCATACCATGCACTGGTCTGGCCTGTTCTGGCAGTGGCTGCCGCTGCTGCTGCTGCTGCCTCTGCTGCTGTCGCTGCTGCTGCTGCTGCATATTAAATTGTTGAATCAGTCACTGAGAATTCAAGAGAGACAAATCGGAGCACGTACACAGCGTCCGAAATTAATGACAATTGCTGATTGTGTGAGATAAACGGACGAGGCGCAGGGCAATTGGTGGAAACCGCGACAAACTCACACACACACACACACACATTGAGAGAGAGAGAGAAGCTAAAAGACATTAGTAACACACAAAAGGAAGCCCCGAACACATCGAAAACCTCAGATTTTGACCATGGACCCCGAACCGAGACCAAGTCCAGGGTGTGCGTAGATTCCTCTGCTCCGATAAGACCAAAAAATTTAAAATATCTAAATCCTCATAAAATAGTCCTGAACCAATACGACCCACGCTAAAATATTGTCGCTGATGTTGATCCGTCGTATAAATAGTTTTTGATGTTTGGAAACCTGAACGATCATCTAGTATCAGTTATCTTAAGCAACATATCAGTTGACAACAACAAAACACAATAGTAAACATGTCAGCGCATTTGTCTTGTGTATTATTATATGGCTTTATATTATAATATTTGTACTAAGTCTATTAGAATTTGCCGCGTTAATTTACTTCTGTGTTCAATTAAATAGGAAACCTCCAAACTATTTCGAATATTTATTATTGTTTTCTCTTCTCTTCTAGCTTTACGAGTATATATTATTAATGTTTTGTATATGTAAGTAGTATGAGTTTTTGATATATGTTTTGTAGTTGCAGTACCCTGCGCATGTGGAGCATAGAAGGTTGGTGTAGTTGGGTTTTTTTCTGGTTGTGGCAACCATTATAGTTGTATCACATAATGTTTGTATTTAATTAACATTTTTATAATTTAATTGTCATTTTGTAGAGAGATTGTATTGTTTGATTTATTATCTAGATATCTTGTGTGGTGTGTATAATGTGTTAAGGTGCATATGGAATTGTTTATATTATATTTGATTTTTTTTTTATATTATTGGCAATATTATTATTTTTATTATTTATTGTTTTTGATTAATATTATGCTTAAAGTCGATATTTTGTTATATTTTTTTTGCTGATTTTATGTTTAGAGTATTTTATATGATTTTTATATTTTTATATGTGTATAAATTTTATTTTATTATTGTCTTGTGTTTTTATTATATGTTTAAAATTTGAAATTTTTTATTGATAGTGTTATTTGGATTTGGTATTTATATTAGTGATAATTTTATTATGTTTATTTGACTATTTAATTTTTATGATATAATTATCTAAGAAATAGAAAATGAATTAAGATAAGTGCGCGATATAGTTTCGATTTAAATTAAAAAAAATATAATATTTTTTTATTGTGGTTTTTCGCTATATTATGTGATTTATTTTATGTTTCATTTAGTGTTTTAATTATATTGTTTATTTTATTATTTTTGAGTTATTTTATATTTATTTATTTATTTAGCTTTTTTTTTTTTATATGTGTGTTATTTATTAATTAGTGTGTCATTTATTTTAGTATATTTTATAGTTCATTATTTAATTTATTTATTTATTTATTTATTTATTATATTTATTTATTTTGATTTATATATGTTTGGATTTTTATTGTATATTTTTTTATATTTTTATGGAGATATTGTGTTTGCTTTGTTTTTTTGGGTTTATTTATCTATTTATTGCTTATTATATATGGTTTGTTTAGTGGATAATCTTTTATTATTTTATTGAATTAAATATAATTATTTTTGGTGGCTTGATTTTATGGAATATTGTTCTGTTGTTCGTTATTGCATTATTCTTATATATATTATAGATTAGTGTTTTTCGTATTTTTAGATTTGTGTTTTAGTATTTGTTACTCAAAAAACAATTGTTATGAATTCTTGTTGATTATATTTTGTTTTTATGATTTGCTCATCTGTCTTTAGCATATACTAAATAACATTAAGCAAAATTGTTATATTTAATAATTGAAATATACTATACTGGTTGAATGGTTTAATCTCAATTTGCTCATGTTCTCTTTAGTGATTTTACATATTATATATTAATAATAACTTTCTTACTCTCTCTATTTGTGCTTGCAGGGAATGTCTCTTTGTCGAGGAGTTCTTATTAGTTGTGGGTGCTCTCGTTAGCATTAATAATTTTTATTTATTTGAGAATTATGGTGTTTATGATAGTATTTTTCCGAAGGTTAGTGAATAGTATATTACTTGGTGTGTGGGATTTTGCATGATGATTTGGTATATGTGTTATGTTATAAATGTAGAATGATTTTTTATTATGAATATTTTTCTAAATTTTGTTGTTTTATGAATGTATTTTATGTTTGATTTTAATCTCTTTTTGTATATATTTGTTATGTTTAGTTTTTTGTTAGTTTTGTATATTTTAGTTTTTTATTATTATGTTAGTTATTGTGTACGATTTTTGATCTTATGTGATTTAGTTTAATGCTCATAACTTTTAAGTTTGTTATTGCTTTTTTTCTTTAAAATTATTATTTGGCATTCTTTGTGTTTTAGTTTATTTGTCCTCTTAATTTCTTGGTGTATATGTTAATGTATTTATCTTGATTGTATTCTTTTTTCGGATTTTTAATATTGTTTCTTGATTTTCTCTTAAAATTTGTATTCATATTTTTCTTATTTGTTCTTTAATTTTTCTATTATACTTATAGTTTATTATTTTTTGTAAAAATGATAATTTTATTTTATTCTAAGATGTTTTGATCGTTTATGTTTGTTCTTGATATATTTATTTCTTCTTGTCTGAATATTTTGTTTTATACTTTGTATGTATTTTTATAAGTATTGTGGTGATAAGATATGATAGATTATGGATATTTTATATGTAGTTTGTATCTTTAGCCATATGTTTAGTCTACTTTGGTTATATTTTTGCCTTTGTGATTTTTTCGTGTATCAGTCATTCTTCTCGAAACCGTGTGCAAAGTTGATGTCTACGCGTGCGTTTATGCGCAATATGTTAGCTCTGCGATCTGTTCGCGCAGCTAGCACGCACTATAATAACTGTAGAGATATAAATTGTTGTTTTCATTATGCGTTCTGAGGGTGGTTGTTGATAGCGATAGTATCGGGCTGCGTAATATGTTAGTTATTGACATTTGAGTTTTGATGTATTTTAGATGCAATTATTAAGTAACGAGGACTGTATCTCCTGTGCCGCAAATCTCCGTGAAGGTCTGTTGGAGGAATGTATTGATGTTAGAATTGAGATTTGCAATTCTACTTTCTTAGCTAATTTTAATTGTTGTGGCTGTCATTGTTTTATTGTACAGATAGATACTCAAAGAGTTAGTTTAATGATGTTAAATTGGATATGTAGTTCTTTGTAGGAACAGAGTGTAATAGGGAATTTTATGTGCATATCATGTTGTCTCAATATGGTATATCGAATAAGTTGAGTTAGTCTAGTAATTATGAGTGTGCTGATTGTGTGTGTGGTGCTGGGGTGTGTGGTTGTGTGTGTGTTGTTGTGTGTAGTGTCTACGATTTCTAGTTTATTTTGTTATGTTGGTGCTAGATACTTGATGAACCCTGATAATGATACGTAGTGCAATGTTGATGTGATGTTATCGTCCAATATCCCGAACTTTGGTATGGCATCAGTTATTATGACAGTTATCGTATATTAGCAAGGCAAAATTTCTGTACTATTTGGTGTTGTTTAGATTACTTTTTTGTGATATCTTATGAGTCATATGGTCTGTTGGTGTATGTTATTGAATTTCAGTTGTGAGGTATTTTTTTTGTGTATGTAATTAAATGATTGCGCGTGAGGTTCGTTGTATGCTTAATACAGAGCAAATAAAGAAAATAATTAAGAGGTGAATGGTGGTGGAGAGTATGTGGTAGAGTTGATTTAGTATTATGTTATTGATTTGATGTAGTATATATTGATGGGATATATTGAACTTTTAGTGTGTTAGGATTCGGTTCTCGGTTTCTCGTGGATTGTGCGTGGGTTTCTGGATTCTCGGATGACTGGAATTGTCAGTAGCCGTCTATTGTGATGAGTATTCAGTTCATCGAAATCATAACTGGGTGGTGTGGACGTCGTGATGCTGTGTCGGTAGTGTTATGTTGCGCAGTATTATTTGGATTTTCGAAATGGAACTTAGTCTTTCTGGTATACTTAGTTAGATACAGTATTATCCTTAATGTTAAGAAGTGATCTGCTTGGTTATTGTATGTGTTTGAGTCTGTCCTGTGTGCTTTAGTGCGGTTGTTTTGAGCTGCTTTCGGTCCATCTAGCTTTTGTGTCTCTATGTGTTTTGCTTTGCAGGTTACTGCATTTTGTACTCGTTACTTTGACGTTAGGCGCGCAGATCGAGGCTATCCGGCTGTCTGGGCGTTCTTTCGGCGAGTGTATGTGTTCGGCGCTTCGACTTGTGTTTGTCTCGATGCAGCTCCACTGAGCGTGTCGTTGTTCGTCTTCATCGATTATTCTTCTTCCATCGTCTTCTCGGCGTGTTCACCTAGTCTCTCAGTTCGTGGCTCTCTCTTGTGCCGCGCGCATACAGTTGACTGCTATTGAGGGCCTCCTCGAGTTGGCAGAGCACGAGCGGGGCTGTTTGCGCAAGCGCGTCAGCTCGGCGAGCACGCTCTGCCGCTTGCAGATAGTCATTGTCCCCAGTGGAGCTGGGCATGCCGCAGATAGCTTTGAATGCGGCCACGTAGATACTGCAGATTCGTGAATGGCGTGCCGCTTTATATTGGAAGAAAATCGAACGAAAGCAGAAGATGTTTTGTTTTGATTAGTGTTAGGAAAACGTAGTTGAACCGGTTTTGAAAGCGTATTCGATGTTGTCTACAAATGGATCGTGTTTCGTTGCTTGTGGCATGTTGTTCGAGTGTTACTTTTGATTCTCGTGTTTTGATATAACATCATATTGGTGCTTGTTTCACTAAGTCCTTGCCATTAAGCATATCGGCCAATTCGGGCACTGGGCTCTAATTTGGTTGCATTTATCGTGGGCATTGTGTCTGAAGTCCGTTTTTGTGTTTTTCGTTGTGGGGCGTGGAATATCTCAGTTTGCTAAATCCTTTAATTCCTTGTCGCCTCGTGTTGCGTGTCTCGTGCTGGTGGGAGCTTCTTTTGGGAGGTTGTTTGATGTATTTCAATCTCGTGTCTTCGATCGGCCGCTAGTGCAAATTGCTTTGTGTTGTGATTCGCTTGTGTGATGTGGCCAGGTTGATTGAACTCGCTAGCTGATCTAATATCTCTCATAAATGTTCTGATTATTATCATACTCGTTGTTGCTGAAAGTGAAAGGCTCAGACTCGATTGCGCCGTCTACGTATTGTAAGTAATTTACGTGCTCTTTCATTTCGTCCGTGGCGTCTTTGGCCTGTGTGTTTTGCCATGCGATCGCATCTCGAGCTCCATCTGCGCTTCTCGCCCTGCTCTCTCTCCCGTGCTCTCTCTTGTACGTGGCGTTGTTTAGATTTTTGTGGCTTTGCTCTCGGTGGTGTTTTCACTGCTCGCGTTGCTGGTGACGTCGCATCTGTTCGCTCTCGTTGTGGTTCGTCTTCGTCGTTCGGTCTTTCGGTGTTTCGGGTTCGTGTCGTTTGTTATTATTCGTGTCGTCGTCATTCTCTGTTCATAGTGGTTTTCGGTTATGGGATTTGTTTCAGGTTCATGGGTCCGTCTTATGGGAATGGCACTCTCTGGTTCGCTATTGCATGATTTTCATTCTCTCTTCTCGGGCGCACGCGTTTCGGCGAGTGGGTCTGCTCTCGCTCTTATCGTTCTTATATCTGTGATGGCCTCTCTAGTGCATGAGTAGTGTGTTGGGTGTGTGTCTGGCTGTTTGAAGATTGTGGTATATATATGCTGTGTCGTCTTATAGTGGTGTGCTTCATACGATTATTTATGCACCGTGTGCCTGATACGCCACGGTCTGCTGTCCTGAGCGCCTGTCTGGGTCTCTTCAGTGTTATCGCGATTTTCATATGGATTGCTCGAGTATTGCTTTGGGCGGGACTGGTTTTTTTGCTTTCTCTGTGTATGCGTCTCATGATTAGGGCCGTCGTGTTGAGCTGAGGTATCTGTGTGTTTAAGTGTGTCTCGTCTCCTGATCTGATTTGGTGTTGTTGGGGTGTGGTTGTTGCTTGTGGTGGGTTATTACTTGATTGAGATTTTTTGTGATTTGTTACATAGGCCACACAGACGAGCTAGAACTCGAACAGTGAGTCTGTAGTAGGGTATGTCTTGGTATAGGCTTGGTGATATATGCTCACGATTTTAGCTGTTTCACGACTTTGTATTGCTTCTGCACACCCATCGTTTCGCTGGGGTCGTCGTCTCTGAGATATTGACGATGGATGAAGCTATGACACGTCATCGTGACTGGGGGTGTGTTGTTTGTGCTGTGTGTGTTTTGGTTGATTGATTTCGGATGCGTGTGTGTGTGTTGAGGAGTTGATTTACGTGTTACCAATGGTTGATAATTCTGGTTAGTTCTCAATCACATTTGATTTGCCGGTGACTCTGGCTCTCCAAAACCCTACCCTGATTTGTTTCACTTGCTACGCCTCTGTTAATATTTTGTTGTTTTCTCTTCCATTTTTTTTTTTTTACTTTTTTTTTTTTGGGTTTTTTCCTATGCGCGACTCCAGTGACGTCAATAAGAAATTCAGCAAAAGCCGCTCATTGTTATGCCAATTATTATTAAACTCAGACAGGCACACGCACGCACACAGACACCATTTTGCTGGTTAATATATTTGATGATGATGTTAGCTATCTAAGTATAGAACAGAGCAGCATCACCTGGGAATTAGCCAAACAACAGCAGCCAACACTTGAGGGGGAGGGCGGAGAAAGGGTGCCTGGGCTCACTCTCTCGCTCTAATGCTTTCTTTAAGCTTTAGAGTCAAGTCTAAGTTCAATTCAAGTACATTTTGGTGTTATAGCCACAATTAGCTGAGCTCTAAATAAAAATGCTTAACTAATTTGTTGTTTTTGTTTTTTATAGTTCACATAAACATAAAAATGTGAAACAATAAATTCAAATTTGTATTTTTTTTGTGACTACGTTAATTAAAAGCTGAACAAAATGTTCTAAAATTAAACTGCAAATAACTGGAACGCGTGCAGATCTCTTTGGTTCTATCCAAAATGCATTTTACAATTCTATGTCTATATATATATATGGAATTATTGAATATTGAATTACATGAAAACGTTGAATGTTTTGGTGATAATTCTTCTCTGTAGCCACAATTAATTGTTTTCTGCTATTGTAAAAGTCATCTGTAGATCAATACCTTGATAAATGTATCCAGGAGAACTTCTTAAACTTAGCATTTCCAAGTGTTGCTATTTTATTTATATATAAATACATTGTTATACATGTGTATTTGCTATATACAAATACTCGTTGTTTTATTTTTTTTTTAATCTTTAGATGCCCTCAGATAAGTTTCACGTCATTTTGCTTGAGTGTACAACGTAATCTACTTCCCATTTCTGACACGGTCCCGTTAGGCTAGATAAGTCTTTTTTCTTTATACACACTGTACACACTGCTATACATATGTGACTACTGTCATACGATCAGCCATCAAGTTCTTTGGCAAATATTATTCAGAAAGTTAACGCTTTTATCAGCTCCATTCATCAGGTACTGGAACTTTGAAGGCGCACAGAGTGTATACGCTTGGCAGCTATAGCTAGTCAATATACTTAACATGCATATAACATGTATATAACATATGTATAACATTTATCAAACAGCTATCAAAACTCTCACATGTCTTTGACCCAAATCTTTTATGAGCTTAACCTCAGCTCTTGTGGCTTTGGCTTTAGCAATCTCGAGCGAGCATGCGGCAGTCGTTTACAACTGTTCTTATATATATATGTTTTCTTTCTATATACATTTATATAGATATATATATATATATATATATATATATATATATATTTTTTTTTTATATATTTGTTTTTATTAATTCGCGTGATTCGCTACGTGTATTTGGCTTTTAGCGCATCATTAGCTTTTACGAGTGGGTCGCAAATGAAAATTCAAATTGAAATTCAAATTCAAACTCAAATTCGAATTCGAATTCGAATGTCTTGGATATTAAAATGAATCTGCATATTTACGATCACGTTTCGATTAGCTGCTCAGACACGGCGCGTGTCTCTGTTGTTTTGCTTTGTTTATTCGCCTCGATTGAGATTTTGTTTTTTGTTTTCCCAACAAATTAGCCGACATACGAAATGAAACTCAGCTGCCACAGCTCGCATAAGTATACACACACACATGCACACATGTATATTGATAATTATATTCCCATGTATGTATATATATATATTTATATATATGTATATATATTTTTGATTCTAATGAAACGTGCTTCAGCTGACATTGAGGCAAGTCGCGTGTCGCGTGTCGCCTGCGCATACCCGTCGTATGCGTAATTTTTGCTAATCTTCATGCGACTTACTTGCGAAACGGCCCTCGCTTGTAAGTGCTCAACCGCACTCATATGACTGACTGGCTTGTGACGGCTTCTTCGTTTTTTTTTTTTTTTTTTAATATTATTTATTTTGCACCTACGCAATGACGAACGGGTGAAATGCTGCCTCACGTGACCCACTGACAAGCACTTGCCTCTTGGCCATTGGCCGTTGGCTCTAATCGAATTGATTGCCTCACGCTCGATATTGAATGTTTATGAACAGCTAGCTAGCTGTTAACTCACCTTCTGTGCACTGGCATTCACCCTGGGCAGGAAATCGTATTGTCGATTGTGCAGACTCCATGTTCTGTGCTTGGAGATGTCGATCGCCTGATTCTTGCCCGTGTCCTGCACCTTCACCGAGTGCTCCACGTGCCGCAGATTATTGTCGTCACGCATCTGGCGCAGCTCACGGCGCGTATTGTTCTGCAATGTGCGTAGCCTCTGTAACAATAAGGAAAAGTGTCATTAAACTATATTAATATGGGCTATCTCAAATATGAACAAAAAAGTCGTATATTGTGCAGATTAACTATCAAATGGCTTTCAAAGAATTCTTATTACTTATTTCCTCTCCATGCACAAACTCGAAAAAATAATGTACATATATATATATATATATATATATATATATATATATATTTATTCATAGAATATCTTTAAATTTATGCTACATTCTGAGAAATTTGATAAAGTATTTTTGAGTTTTAGTTTTTGCTTTGGTACATTTTCTTAATTTAATTTAATTTAATTTTATATATATATATATATATATATATAAATATATATTCTTTGCAAGATAAATCAATACAAGAACATCTGCTTATAACGAAGAACCGTCGTTATACCCGGACGACGCTATAAGCACAAAAGTTTGCTCACAAAAGCTTGTTTGTTACACGAGCGATGTCGTTATAACCGGATTCTACTGTATATACAAATTTGCATGGAATTATTATTATAAAATTAAAATTAGTTTACAAAATTTATAATTTAAAATGTTTTCTCCTAAAAGAAAGTGGCTTAAAGAAGCAGAATTATTTTAAATATATGTCTATACAAGTAAACAAATTAGTTTTAATAAATAATGCTACTTCCATGCAAACTTTTTTTTATATATATATTTACAATATTTAGATATTTTTTATGTTTGTAAAATTTAAAATTTTGTTTTCAGCAACCGAAAAAAAAAATTAATGTTTTGATTACCTAATCTGGTTTGACTATGCAGCTCTATGTTACTTTTGTTATTAATTTTTTATATTTTATATACAAAATTAATTTATATATATTGTTTTTATTTCATTTTTATTTAGTATTATTTATTGCTTTAGTTATTAATTTGATTTTTTTTATATATATATTATATATAAAAAATTTATATACATTGTTTTTATTTCATTTTTATTTCTAAATATTTTTAATTTTTTTTTACCTTATTAATTTGATCATATTTTTTGTAATATATTTACTATATATGTTATATATATAATATATATATATATATATATTATATATATATATATATATATATATATATATATATATATATAATATATATATATATATTGGCTTTTATTCATTCATTATTATTATTTTATTAATATATAATCTCTATGTATATATTATATAAAGAAAATATATATATTGTTTTTATTTCAATTTTATTTTTTATTATTTTATTTTTTTTTAAATATATTATAATACTTTAGATATTAATTTGATTTTTTTTTATCTATTATTTGATATATCTTCCCATCAACTCTATCATCTACTTTTAT
The DNA here is from genome assembly GCA_030914335.1 of Drosophila borborema. Classification (NCBI taxonomy): domain Eukaryota; kingdom Metazoa; phylum Arthropoda; class Insecta; order Diptera; family Drosophilidae; genus Drosophila; species Drosophila borborema. The sequence continues at coordinate 2,500,089 of JAUESP010000311.1, read as the reverse complement.
TTAATTTTTATTTTTTCATTTGATATCTATTTATATGCTTTGCTAACGTCTAGATTAATTGAAACTTAATTAAATGTACATAAAATTAAAGAAAAATTTTAGTACATATATGCCACGAGTTGAAAGGTAATCGTAATAGTATTATTTACATATATTGCATTAATACATATATGATATTTCTGATAATTATTTTGTTTCCTGCAACACGTACAATCTTATCAGAGCTTCATAATATCAACGGCCATATATGACTGTGAATTGGGGCATATCTGGGCGGTCTGGCAAATGAAATACCCCCCCATTGGGCGTTTATGATATTATAGGAATATAATTTATAATAAGTTTTCAGGCTAGTGGAATTTATCTTGAAAGTCGCGATTGATAAATAAATAATTTCAGTTTGCTGGCAAACTCAACCCCGTCGAATGTCTCATAAAGATTACGAGATTTGAGGAATGGGGAATGCCATTATTGTTATTTTATTTTATTTTTTTTTTTTTTTTGTTCATCTCGATTGCTGACGTACCTTTTTGTCGAGTAGACAGCGCTGTTTGCGCGGCACCACTGGACGTGGCGGCTGCTCGGGTCCGGTCCACTTGCCGCCGCAGCTATTGCTCCAGTCCAGCACGGAGCTATGCAATTCACGCTGGAAATACTTGCTGAAGTTGATGCTGTCGTGACGCTTCTGCTTGCGCATGCGTCGCGCTTTGTGTGCGGCGACGCTGTCCATGAGTGGTGCCGGTGGTGCAACACTGGCTGTGGCTGTTGTTGTTGTGGCTGTGGGTGCGGCCAGCGCTAGGCCAGTGCCGCCGCCAGCATAGCCGTAACGCAGCAGCTCCTGCAGCTGACCCATGAGCAGAGCGACCATTAGCAGGGATCGCAAGCTGTGTGGATTCTGTGTTGTGGACTGTGGAGGACGACGTCGTCGTCGGGCGCTCTGCTGCTGTTGCGGCTTCGCTGTCGCCGTCGCCGTCGTCGTCGTCTCTCGCCCTTTCCTTGTGTTGGCCGTTTTGCTGTTGGGGTTGCTGCTGCTGCTGGCTAGAAGCTGAGCAACAGTTGTCGTCTGTCAAAATGATCAAAACAATGCAGTTTGTTTGCCAAAGGGGATTCCCGTTAGTCAAGTGCTATTAATGTTGTTGTTGTTGCTGTTGTTGTTGTTGTTGTTTTTTAATGTTTTTGTTTGCCATTTGCTTTTGTTTGTGTTTTATGGCGTGTGTTGGACTAAGAATGATTTGGCCAAAACGTGCTCGGCCTGTCGTTATCGTTATCGTTGGCTGTTGCTGTTGTTGCTGATGTAGTTGGATTTATTTGTATTATTATGTATATGCGTGCGTGTGTGCGTCGGCTGACATAATTATTTAAAATAAAAGTCTTAATTTGGCTGACTCATCAGGCATAAGCGAATCTCCACACACACACACACACACACACATACATATATATATATGTATATACAACACTGCGCTACAAAGTCAACGAACTTGCCCACCCCGCTGGCTTCTTGCACACTTTTGTGAAATTCATTGGAGTTGGCTTTATGTGGCCCGAAGTCAACGTTGCTATTGGCATCGGCCGTTTGTCTCTTATGTCTCTTGTCTTTGAACTTTGCTTCTCTCTTTCGTTCGCACTATAGCTCAGGCACGCTCTCCCACTCTCCCACTCTCCCTCTCTCTCGCTCTCGCTCTCTTGTGTTGTGCTGGTCCGGATCTTGTCCATGCCAAAATGCCGGCGTTGTTGCTGGCTGACGCATCGTCGTCGCGCACGCTCTGACTTGTTGCTGCTGCTGCTGCTGCTGCTGCTGCTGTTGCCAAACAAAACAGCTCTTCCCCCAACTGCTTGCCTGCCCCCCCCCCCCCCCCCCCCCCCATCGCCATCTCCCCTTCCCGTTCACTCGCAGCGTGCCCTTCGCCCTGCCCCGCCGTCCCACATCCCCCATCCACCGCCCACTGTCCACGCCCCGAACGTGTAAATTAATTTCACATGTTTGATTTGAATTGAACTTGTTTTTGGTAACTGCCGCCGAATGCCGCCGCCGCAGCTCAACAAAAGAGCGCTTTGAGCTCGCCGAGCAGCGCTTGAGTCAGGTATGCTAAATGACATTTCAACTCTAGCTGTGTATACCCTTGACAGCGTTTATCATTATTACAGGGTATACGCATTACTTACTCTTGAATATTAAGTATTATTTCAAAAGTGAATTCAACTAATTCTAACTAACTTTAGCTAAAGTATTCGCTTATACCCTGTAATCACAGCTAGATCATTGTAGGGTATTTGCATTCGTTTGGCAATATTGAATAGTTATTCTATTGTAAATAAAATTTGTTAAATTATTAAGTTATGTTTAAGTTATACACTTCAGTTCCACATACCCTGCATTCACTAACAGTCTATTATAGGGTATATGCAATTGCTGTTTCTTGATTAGGTAATTCTCTCTAGTTTTTATCCGCCCGGCAACTGAGTGCATACCCTGCACTCACTACCGGATTACTATAGGGTATATACCATTATTCTTGCACATTCCAAATTTTATTTCGCTATATTTAACAACATTTTTCCAAAGTTCTTTTACCCTATAACATCTGCATATATGCCCAGCATAGCATATCAGTTCAATATAGGGTATCTATAATCGCTATTCCATATTTAAAACTTAATTTAATTTAATAAATTTCAAGTAAGTAATAAATTTCAATAAGTAATTCTCTTTAGTTTGCATCTCTTAAAGCACAGAGTGCATACCCTGCACTCACTAGCTGTGAGTCCCAGGGTATCTGAAAACAGTATTCATAATGCAATAGTTCGTTCAATAATCTTTAACTTAATTTTGCAGAAATAATACTCTCTACTTCCTATCCCCCTAAGGAACTGAGTGAATACCCTGCATTAAGTTGATATAGAGTATATGCACAGTTCATTATTCAAAAATTTATTGAAATAAAGCAGCACTATCTTAACTCATCCACTCTAATCCTCAACCTCTAACAACAACTGTGTGCATACCCCATACTCACAGCCTAGTTAGCATAGGGTATATTCAACAATCTCTCACTAAGTTCAGCTTCAATAATCTGATCTGGTGCGATCTGGTCAACTTCAGTTCGCTAAAGGGTATCCCAGAGTCGCCCAGCGCGGAAACCGCTTTTTATTGTATGATTAAACTAAAAAAAAAAAACGTATAAGATTTCCTAGGAAAAACGGCTTACTCCAGCTCTGCTTACATCAACTTCTAGTGCACATTGCGGCAAATAAATACTATTTGCTAAAGCCGCTAGATACAGTTGGGGAATATGCACGTATGTAGGTCAAGGTGCGTCCAAAGCACATACATACATAGGTATATATATATATTATGTATGGGGGTATATATGTTTGTCTATAGTTATGAGAGTCAGGCAAAAATTCCGAGCTTCCGTTTCCATAATTCTTCTAGAACAAGTGTTTCTCTCTCTCCCTCTCTCTCTCACTCTCCCTCTCTTAGTCTTAGCTATATGCACTATATATATATTATGTATATGTGTATATATTATATATAACTGATTAGTCTTGTGTACGGTTTCACACTATCAGTGGACGCAACACGCAGCGTCAGGTGGGCTTGCTTAAAAAATAAAAATAAAATGAAATTGCACAGCCAAAAACAATGCCAATAACTACAACAACAACAACAACAACAACAGCACAGTGACGACTGTTCGATAAGGCAATGTATGTTGTAGCGGGAAGACGTTACATTTCGAAAAATAGTGAAATTATTACATACCATTTACACATAAATTTCCAATGAGTCCTGTGCGCGCTGCGCTGGAAAAACCTTTGAGATATCTTCACTTCCTCTCTCTCTCTCTCTTTCAAAAACAATATATATATTTATATATATATATTGTATGCAAGTATGTAAAGTTCAATAGTTCAGCCAAAAAGTGTGTGTGTGTGTGAGAGAGAGCGCGATTCCCTGGTTGCTTGTTGAGACAATAAACTCGCGAGATTAAAATGCACTTCGAGAATAATTCAATTCAATAACAATAACACAAAGCGTCAACAAGCCAGGCAAAAAAAAAAAAAAAAAAAACTTCGTTTCACTTCGTTTCAAAATAATAATAAAAAAAAAAAAAATGTCTTGTATATATGTTTTACGAATTAGTATCTTGCAGATATATTATATTGGAAAAACGTCGACGCGCTGCGTTTGGCTGCCTGTTTTGATTTGATTTGAGTGCCTGGCGATCGGGCTGGCTCGGCGGGCTGTCAGTGTAGATATTTGCCAGCTTTCGCAGCAGAGAGCGGCGAGAGCAGTAACAGCTGAGGCAGAGTCCCTGTCACACGGCCACGGCAGAGGCAGCGGCAGCGACAGTGGCAGTGGCAGTGGCAGTGGCAGAGGCAGAGCAACGGCAGCAGCAGCAGCAGCGAACGAACTGAACTCTTCAGTTACTATAAACGTACTAATGAGGAGTATAACAAGGTGGCCCCCTCTGGTCGAGAAGTTATATTCGCCTGTGTGCGTGTGTGTGAGCAAGTGTCGGTGTTGTGTGTCTGTGTGTGTGTGCAGATTCGCGACCGCCTCTGCGCGAGCGCGCGTGTGTTCGTGTTCGTGTGAGTGTGAGTTTGAGTGAATCGACAATCTAATTGCGCGAGCGCCTGTATATGTGTGTGTGTGTGAGCACTGTGTTAGCGGCTGCGAAAAACGAAATGAAATAAAATCAAATGGCTCTAACTAACGTAATTTAGTTCGATGGCAAGAATGTAGCTGAATTAAGTAGATGAGCTGGCCTTGTCAATCTCAACTACAAACATCTCTCCCAACAGCTGTTCTACACACACACACACACACATAAAAAAAAAAAAACGATGAAGCCGGGCGAGCGTCGCCCGAACAGCCGGCGACAGTTGCCGAACAGCTGAGCAAAAACAATGAATAACAGTGAGTGTGCCCTGCATGCGGCACCAGATCTGGAGTGAGGCATATCAATAGTGCCATGCGTCTGCCAATTATTTGAGTGAGCGCTCAAGTGAGTTGATTTTCTTATTTGTAAATAAAATATAAATAAACAGTTGTTATTGGCATATTTATATTATTTTTATGATTATTTTAGTAATTGTCTGAATTTGATGTGAGCAACTGTAGCGCATTGGTTAAATCGTTATGACTTCGCTACATCTGCAGCGCAATAAATAACTGTGAATGTGCCCTGCTTGAAGCAGATCTAGAGTGAGGCATATGCGTTTGGCAAACGTTTGAGCTAACTTCATGAGAGCTCAGCTGAATTTATTTTCCTATTAATAAATGCAACAAAGATAACAAAAGACATAATTCAGCTAGTAATAATAATGCATTGCCCAAATATCATTATTAATTAATTTACGTGATTTGCACAAGTGTAGCGCATTGCTGTAGTCGTTAGAAACGCTCTTTTCTGACGTCGTCACTGCCCTCTCTCGCGCGCTCTCACTCTCTTTTTGTTATGCTGATTTGGAGCGGCGTGTTTGTGGTGGGCCAGCTGGCGCTCTCAGCTCGATCAGCTGTTTCGCTATTTAGCAAGCGTTGCCGAACTGAGCGTGTGAGCGCTGAGTAACTGTGTCTCTCATTTTTGACAAATTTTATTTACTTTTCTACACTCTCACCTACACTGAGATATCAGTTTGCTTCTTTTTTTTTTTTTTGCAAAATAAACAAAGCGCATTTCGACTTTTGTGCCGGAACAACAATATTTTCGAGCATAAAGAAAAGTCTATAAATTATGTACATTTGTTAAAATTATTTCTGTTATCAGCGCGGTAGGCGTGGCCCTGTTATCAGTTTGGCCAAATTGTGTTGGACCTTTGAACCAGCGGAAGCATAAGCCTCTAGAAATACTTTGATATGTATCACTTCCGAATAGCGCTGACTGTGGAAAGGTGCAAGCCGTGTGTTATTCATCGCAAATAGTTGTTGCTGTAAAAAAAAAAACTTGGTTCACACGCACACCGGCCAAGTGAGCGAGAGAGACAGTTTGAGTGGAAGACGAGGTAAACAGTATTTGAACAAAAAAATGCCGACGTCACGAGCCTCATACAAAATTTCTGTTATTTCCGTTCAATTTCACAAGAATTGAGATATTACTCATACGCAGCGGTGTCTGCCATGCAGCCGGCTAGTCAAGCTTGCTCTCTCTCTCTCTCTCTCTCACACACACAAACACATGAACGCATTGCTTGTTGTCGCCGCAAGTTCATTCATGAATTTTTTCGCGCCGTCGCGGAAGAGCGAGACAGCCGCATTGTGTGCGATAGAGAAAGCGAGAGAGGGAGAGAGAGCGAGTGAGTGAGTGAGGGCGAGGGAGAGCGCACGCTTATTGTCATATAAATTGTGAGCTAAATTTCCAAATGCCCACAACATGATCAATCTAAAAAATATTGAGCGCTCTTACTCATGGAGACGTCGCCAATTGAAGCGACTCCATGGCCCGCTATTTAGCGTTCGCATGATTGGGCCAAGCTATTTTTAAACTATTGTGTCGGCGGCGCGGGCGTGGAGTTGCCATTTGGTAATCTTGGATGTTTGGGTTTCTAATATTGTGAATGAGTGTGTGTGTTTGTTGTTGTTGTTGCCTCTACAAATAAAAAAAAAATAAATAAATAAATAAATAATAATAATAATAATAAAATAAAATAAAAACCCTTTTTTGGAATTGCTCGACGATAGTTTGGCATGCAGTCGTACTTGGCTGGTATTTCCCATTCCCTTGATCGCACTGTGAGCCGAATATGTTATTACCTAATAAGCAATGTATCTAATGTGTAATGACTGCGGTTCATGACGCGCTTGGCGTATGAGTAATATGCAAAGCATGACCAACAAGATTGCGCGCGAAATGCGAATCAATCACGAGGAACTTACAAATAAAATCCCCTTGAATTCAAACATAATTAGTATTGCTCCTCGAATTGCTTTCGATTTCATAAAAAAATTAAATCAAAACCATAATTACTGCTGGTCCGACGACTTAGTCAAGCCACAAACACACACACGCACACAATCGATTAAATTGATAAGAAATTCTATTGTGATTACAGTTTGGCCAAATCAACTTTTGCCCTCGATCAATCACTGGTAGGCAGACGCTCTCTGCTTGCCAGCTCAGCGCATGACTTGTAGCCCAACAATTTCTGACCATAATCGAATAGTAACTGAATAACGCTAATTTATTAGCCAATCGATTTGAAACAGCTACTAAAAATGCAGCCTCAGGCGACGCGAGCAACCGAGCGAGCAACCTGAGTCATCCAAAATTCATTTCAAGCTGAAGTTGAATTTAATTTTTTTTTTTTTTTTGTTTCTGAGCTGTGACTGTGAAATGTTTGTTGTACTACTTGAGTAGGGCAAATCTAAGTGAGATACATATATTCCAAGACTTTCCCAGAGCGCATTCAACGGACGTATACGCAATGCATAGCTAAATGCATATGATTTCTATTGATATATAGTCAAGGAGTCAAGGAGTCGAGGAGCTAAGGAGTCATAGCTAAATTCATATGATTTCTATTGATATATAGTCAAGCAGTCGAGGAGTTAAGGAGTCAAGGAGTCAAGGAGTCAAGAGTGCTACAGTATTTAGAGTGTTATACGTGTTCTACATTTGTACGCGCTATAAATGTTATACGCATTATACGTATGTTATATATACATATCCCCGAGGGATGGCGGGATGGGGGAAGGGGGAAGGGGGTTTGGCATGGGGCTGCTGCCCCATTAATGGTCGGTAATTTGGTGTGCGCTGTGCGTTTGGTTTTCATGTTTGCCGACGCGCGAAATTTAAAAGTTTCACACATAACAAAGTGCGAAGGATGCAGATCGCCAGAGCCAAACTTAATTAGCGCCCATTGCAAAAATATTTACGGCAAAACAAAATAACACCCATTAAGCCAAGGGAGAGTGAGAGCAAAGGAGCACACAAAACAAAACAAGGTGGGGGGAAAGAAAAAGAGGAAAAAAAAAGAAAAAAAAAAAAGGAAAACAAAAGCAGCGCAAACGCGTGATGATCACTGGGTAACGCCCCTGACAAAGCCCCAAAAGAGGAGACGCACAGGCAGACCACGTTCAAAGCCAATGAAGAAGAAGAAGAAGATGAAGCAGCAGCGGCAACTGCAGAAATAAAATAAAATAAAACACATGCAAGCTATATGAGCATCAAAGGCCACAACAGGAGCCTGGCCATGGGAGGTACAAACGGCTCAGCCCGAGTCAGACTCTGAGCCAGAGTCAGAGTCAGAGTCCCGTGTATTTGGCTGTGGCTCATTGTCCGTTCTGGCCGCGGCCGCCGTCATTATAAGCCGTCACCTTGTTGTGTAGACATTGGCCATGGCCACCGCGCAGACGCGTTGCAAACTGCTAATCCGGTTCGGGTTTGGGTACGGCTACGGCGGCAATCGCTGAAGTGAAATCAACTCGTTAAATCGTTACCAAAACTGATCCCATTTAGCGGCGCAAACAGCGGCGCCAGCCAGCCAGGCCCAATGAATGCGCTACACTTGCAGCCACAGCAGCAGGGATCAAATATACATATATATATAGAGTGCTTATATATATATGAGTGTATAGTATATATATATTATTGTCGTGGGTAGCGTGACTAAAGGTTGAGCTGAACGGCTGTTGGAAGCTTTGGCCAGTCTTTGCGGCAACTTCGCGTCATCGGCGTCATCAGCAGCAACACCAAGCAGCAACAACAACAACAGCAACACCTTCATCATTATCAGTGGCGGCGGCGTCTTCGATTTGGTGCTGCGTCGCCTGAGGGCGCGTTGAGCAGTTGGCGCTGCTGCTGCTGCTGCTGCTGCTGTTGCTCTCTCATCGGTGCTTGGGCCCGCCAATTGCGTTGCCATGGAAGTAGGTGGTTATGATGATATACTTTGGCTGTTTGGCTTAGCTGTTGAAAGCGACCTTAAGCGGCTTCCGCTGCAGCAGCAGCAGCAGCAGCAGCAGCAGCAACGACTCGTTTCAGAGTCGGCAATATTGTTGCATGGTTATTGTTTGTAGCAAAGGCAAAGGTAGCCAAGGCGCTGGCAAAGGATATGCCAGTCTTTGTCTTGGCCGGCGACGTCCATGTTATTAACTTATTTTCAACCAATAAAACGGCAATGAAGCGAACGAGCCGAACCGAACCGATCGACCGGGCGCACGGAGCCACCGAATGCCGGTTCCCACAGTTATTATTTTCATAGGCTGAACTATTTGGTGTGGAAGTAATGCGATGACGGCGATGATGGCAACGATGTGAATGTGGACGATGGCGAGCATTGGCGCCTCGCATTGGCATTGCCATTGCCATTGGCATTGGTGTTGGTGTTGATTGGCCCGGCCAAAGTGTCAAATAACAATGGCAGAGACAGAGACAGAGACAGCGACAGAGACAGCGACAGCGACAGATACAGCTAGAGTGACTACAGAGGTGAGGTGGCCTGAATGAAGGAAGCGCTGCAAGTGCTGTAAAAATTGTTGATGGCGCCCGGGTTGATGTCACTGATTAATTGCGTAGCCATTAATCTTCTACAGCAATTGAGCAGCAGCCACAGCCATAGCCACAGCCAGTTGAAGTAGAAGATGAAGATGAAGATGAAGATGAAGCAGCAGCATCAGCATCAGCCAGCAGCTTTGACATGCAGTCGAGGAAACACTTGGAGACCACACAAAGCGGCGCGCGGTAATTGCAATAAAACATCAGAAATAAGAATAAAAAAAAAAACAAAACAAAACAAAAGACAAGAGACAAAAGACATGGCATAGCATACCCGAAACCAGATTGATAATTATGTAGAATGATAGTTCCTTTTTTGTCGTTATCCTCAGTGTCAGGCCTTAGCCTCATTCCCATTCCCATTCCCATTCTCGTTCCCATTCGCGCGCTTCTCTTACGACTTACACGTAGACCGAGTCCAATTCACTCGTGTGTTTTTGTTTTGAAGTGTCCAATTTCACAACATTTAATTCAGGATTTGACGGCAACAGGTTCGGAGATTCTCGAATTGAGCGACAGGTACAATTCCAATTCAATTTGCTTCTTCTGCTGCGTGTCCCTCTCTCGCTCTCTCTCTCTCTTTCTCTCTCTCTTTCATTTGACTGACATGTACGTATGTATTTACCTTGCCAGCGTCTTTGCTGCATTTTTTTTTACAAGACCTCCCGCACATGTAAAACATGCCGATTCATAATTCTGCATTTCGTTTTTGAGGAGGCAATACGAGTGGAGTAGAGATGTTGATGATGAGCAGACGTCGCAGCAGCCAGGAACACCTCACACAAAGGTTGAACGCTTGAATGACAGCGGCCGAGCGTAAAGAGGAAAAAAATAAAGAAAAAGAAAAAATAATAATAATAATAATAATAATATGAAGAAGAAGCAGCAAATACTAAACTGAACTGCCGCACGAGATAAATATCGGCAACGAAGCTTCGGCAGCGGCAAACCTAAACGACCACCCGATCGGTACCCGGCTGGAACTTACAGGCCCGCTCCAGGCCAGCCAGCCAGCCAGCCAGCTGGAATGACAGATTGGACCACCGTTTGCACATGTGACGAGGATGCGCCACGTAGCCCCAAACCAATCGCTCGAGCTCATAGCAGCAGCAGCGACAATTCTCGTGTCGCAGCCGCCGATGTTCGAGACAATGAAATACAAAAGCGCTTCGCCGGACGTGAGCAAGACGAACCGGCCAGCCGACAGGCATTAGCTGAAGATAAATGATAGAGTATGAGCCGCAGCGCAAGAAACTCCCAATCTGTCAGCGCTAAGCTAATATTAGCCATTCAAATTACAGGTATGTATATCGGGTGTACTCTATGTTATTAGTGTTACCCAATATAATTATTAATATTAGTGTAATCAGCGGCATTATTGTTATCATTATCATTGTTGTTATCATGGGCATTACAATTATCTATTATCAGTTAGTGTGAAGATTGTCATTGTTGTTGTCATTGCCATTGTCATTGGCATTACAATAATCAGTTAGTGGGAGGATGGTCGTTGTCATTGTCATTGTCATTGTCATTGTCATTGTCATTGTCATTGTCATTGTCATTGTCATTGTCATTGTCATTGTCATTGTCATTGTCATTGTCATTGTCATTGTCATTGTCATTGTCATTGTCATTGTCATTGTCATTGTCATTGTCATTGTCATTGTCATTGTCATTGTTTGTCATTGTCATTGTCATTGTCATTGTCATTGTCATTGTCATTGTCATTGTCATTGTCATTGTCATTGTCATTGTCATTGTCATTGTCATTGTCATTGTCATTGTCATTGTCATTGTCATTGTCATTGTCATTGTCATTGTCATTGTCATTTACAACATTTTCTTTCCCATCATTTCAAGTAGTTACGAATATCGACACATTTTATCTTAATTGATCTAAGCTGATGATTCATAATGGCTGCCTTTTTATCTTATCATATTCAAATTAACTCATTATTGCAAATCGTTTTAAATAACGGCTTACTCAGCGCAGATTGCCAAATTGTAAGCTACATAATTTATAGGCCTCGATTCTTTTGATTTCTGTGACACCATTCCTAAAATAAATCGAGACTTTGACAGGTTTGAACATGATCTCACCTGCAGATATCTATATTTGATTGACTGATTGATGATAAACACAAAGCAAATAGCTAATTTATGCTGAATAAAAAAAAAAAAAAAAAAAAATAAAAATAAACAAAAACTAGATTTCTAAAGATCTAAGAATATAGAATGAAAACATCGCTGAAATACAAATAAAGAGAAACTCATGCAAATCATATTATTAACTAACTATATCTCATTAAATGCCATGCGAAGTCAGCCCACCCCAACCCAATTCCAATTCCCAATTCCCAATTCCCTATTCTCAATTCCACTTCCCATTCCAATCGATTTTGATTCCATCACATTGAGTCGAAAGACAAATGAAGCAGAAATACGATAATAGAGTGCTCATTTGTCTTGCAGTTGCAGGGGATCGCGACGAGGTGTGCAGCAGAGCCTGCTGAGGGCGGGCAATTGAGTGAAAGAGATGCTGCTGCTGCTGCTGATGCTTCTTCTGCTGCTGTGGCAGGTATAATATATGGCATAGAATCGAGCTACACGCGTTTTCATGCCCACATTGACGGAGCCCAGGGCAGTAATCTTTATGACAGCTCCTCGGATTTGTAAGCTGTTCCACTCTTGCTCCCCCTATGTCTGTTTGCCTCTCGCATATCGAATATCCTGGCCCTCTGCTATTGTCGTATCTCAACTCACTTATGCAATGATCCGCTCTCAGTTGCATTCCGCAAGCCAAAATATATACCATGAGCAATTGTTGTTGCTCGACTGTCGATTGTCTGTTGTCGGCTGCTGCTGCTACTGCTGTTGCTACTGTTGGCATAATTATAGACACATCAGCTGTTTGGGCCACTTGCAGTTAAAGTTGAGAGTCAGCCGCAGTGGCAGTTGATTTGGTTTTCCTCAATCTCAATTGTTTTGTAATGGCAGCCAGCAGCAACTACAGATCTCAAACAGCTTTGCAACAGCAGCAGCAGCAGCAGCAGCAGCAACTGCCATGTCGATAGAAGCCACGCACAGACAAATACATATACATAAGCCCATGTGTATTAATATATCCACATATATATCTATATATTTATAGAGTTGTGTGTGAGAGGGGCAGAGACAGAGATCTACAAGATACAAATTGATAAGCAAGACTCGTACGGTGAATTGACAAAGCGACGGCTTGACTGACTGACTGAGAGACTGACTAACTGGCTGGCAACGACAACAACAACGACAACAACGACAACAACAACAACAATAGCAACGACAACAGCAGCAACGACGACGATATCACTTGCCGCTCATTCGATGGCAAATTAATATAATTATCATTGCACGAACCGGAATTACACGACCAACAACAATTGTACAAACGACAAAACAGAGATTCGAACTGCAACTGCGGCTCCTTCCTCAATGGAATGGCGAACGGCGAACGGCAAACGGCGAATGAAAACAAACAAATAAACAATCAAAGAAACAGCGAACCCATAATTAACGCCACAAACGCAAATATTAAGCCACCGTCGCAGTTGCCGTTGCCGTTGCAGTTGCAGTTGCAGTTGCAGTCGCTGTCGCCGTCGCCGTCACGTTATCGATAGCCACAATCTGCTGCCTGCTTGGCTGGCTGCTTGTTTGCTATTGCTATGTATCTTTAAGATGCGCATTGCATAAACATATTACACACACATGAACACACACGCATTTCGAGGTGTGCCCAGTAAGTGCAGCAAGTGGCGCTAGCTGCCAACTAAATGTCTTGAGATGTGCTTGAGATACGAGCTGGCAAGTAGTTGAGAGTAAATAGTAGCTCAGCTCATAACTTTTGACCTCGACCTGTTGAAATCTGAAAATAGAATTCGCATTTGATTTTCGAAGTCTAAAAGAATCTTAAGTGATATCAAATTGTGTTTTAAAAGTATTATAATATTATTATATATATATTATATATAAATAGTATATTATTGTGAAATATATTAATTTAATATATTTACTCCATATATTGGCATTTGTTTCATTTTCATTAGAGCGCACATTAATCATTAGAGCATTGCATTTAATATTAACTCCGATCAACTATATTATGATGTTATTAACAATGAACAATTTTCTAATAAATAAATACATAAAATAAAAAACTACAAAAAATGCCTCGAATAAATAAATACATTTTTATAATAAAAAAAATAACATAATAAACAAATTGTTCCAATAAATAAATAAATTTTTATAGTAAAAAAAAAACCATCATACAAAAATGTTTCCAATAAATAATAAATAAAAAAAAATGCTTCGAATAAATAAATACATTTTTATAATAAAACAAAAAGAATTATAAAAAAAAAATTTGTCTAATAAATAAATACATTTTTTTAATAAAAAAAAGACATTATTTTAAAAAATTTCTCTAAAAAAACATTTTTATAATTAGAAAAAGAAAACATAATAAAAAAATGTTTGTAATAAATAAATAATACAAAAATGTTTCTAATAAATAATAACAAATTTTTCTAATAAATAAAAAAACGCTTTGAATAAATAAATATATTTTTATAATAAAAAAATAGTAATAAAAGAAATGTTTCTAATAAATGATTACAATTTTATAATATTAAAAAAAAAGAAACATTTCATTCCATATATATATTGCCAAATATGTTAAATATTTCTTTTCTGTCTTACAACCATATATGTTTACGACATATTAATGATTCTATATTTTGGAGTTTTACAATTTCGTTAGACTTTATATTAATTGTTAAAGTAAAAAAATATAATACAAAATATAATCAAAAAAATATATACTTTTTTATATTGAAAAACGAAGGACATAATTTCATTTAATATTAATCATATTAAATTATTTTCATTTAAAATTTTTTGTATCTTAATTAACATTTTATAAGATATAATTTTAAATATGTAATTTAAAATAAAATTAAAAATATCTCACCTAAGTCAATTATTTGCTCGATTTGCACAAATAAAAAAATATAATAAAATGTATATTAATTCACATCATCACATGATGTTATAAGCAATGAATATCTTACATTAATTTATATTAATAATTAAATTTCAAGTATGAAGAATTTCATTGAAGAATCTCTTGAGCTAAATATTAATACGGATAAAACAGCGAAATGAATCAATGGCAATATACGTTGATAGGAGTTGAGATTATATTGAAATAAAAATTAATGAATTGTTTAATATTTGATCATTTCATATATGAATACATATTTTTGATAGACAATTTAAAATACAATTTTATTGTTGTTATATAATATAATAATATTTATATTAAAAATTATTTTAAAATTTATATAATCTGTTGTACAAATTTATGTAAATTATCAGACTTGAAGTAATTGAATTTGTTAAGTTTTCATTTCAGTTCAGATAAAAAAAGACGAAACTACGATTTCTAACTACGATTTCTAACTACGGTTTCCAACTACGATATCTACTACGATTTTTACTATCTACAGTTCCATGGTAGTACTATGTACAAACATTTTTCAGAAATAATCAAGTTGACAAATTAATCGATTTGAACTTAGATTACATAAATAAATTCTACATATAACAGTTGAACGCAGAATACAAGGCCAAATACAGATAGAATATATGTATATAATATCTAACATGATCAACAGTCTGTTGATCTATATATGTTTCCTTTCGCCTCTATTCGTTTATATCTCTATCCATCTCTATCCATCTCTATCCGTTTATATCATTCTGTAACTTTATCTGTATATATCTCTATTTGTCTCTATATATCTCTATCCGTATCTATCCTTCCCCATGCGTCTCTCATCTGTCTGTATGTCCATATGAATTTCGAACAAAAAGGAAATAAGAAAATAAATTAAATTACGTTTATCGTATGACTGCGAGGTGGTTTCTAGTCGGGCACTCCCGTCTAGAGTTGTTTTTCCTATGTATAAAGATTAAAGATTTTCATTTATTTATTTATTTATTTAATTATTTATTTATTTATTTACTTTTTTTATTTATTTATTTATTATGTGCATTGTATATTCTGATTTTGAAGAGTTTACTTTGGGAAAATAATTAGAATAATGAATATAAACTATTTTTTAAATAACTTCATATTTATATACACATGTATATATATATTGACTGTGAGCAGTCTTGTAAACTTATAGTATATACCAATATATATTTTTAATATTTTTTTTCATCTGGTGAAAATATCAATCATAAGCTGCTATTGTTAGCCAGCGCGCTGGCTGTGTAATTGAGCTGGCCTGAGAGCTGGACAATTTTGATCTTGGTACAGTTGTGACTAGATTTGATGGACGTCGTTGGCCGTTAGTGGCATTTGCGAAATATTTAGCGCTGATTGAGTTGCAATTGCTGTCAGGTTTTTGGCAACAGTTTCGGGTGTTACACTTTGACAAGTGGCTTGTTAACAACTGCAATTAAATGTAATTAGCACACCTCCGACGTTGGCATGGTTTAATTAGAGTGTTGCCTAGAGTTTGAGAAGCTGACATTTGATTGCTAGAAATATGCGAGCTGGCCACAGTGGCAGCAGGCAGCAGGTAGCAGGCAGCAGGCAGTAGGCAGCAACGAGGGAGCAGGAGCAGGAGCAGGAGAGGAGACTAAAGTTAACGTAGCAACAACTGCAACAACTGCAGCTTCTTACTGTAGAAATCGTGACTTTGGCTCGCCGATCCGATAAAGCTGGCAAAAAGCGCAAAGCACATAAGAGAAAAATTTACCCACCAGCAGGATATTTAAGATTGCCCCAAAAGACCACAAATGTGCGGACGCAGAAGGTGAGGCAGCATGAGGCGTAGCAGGAGGCGAGGGCGAGAGCGCAGACGCAGACGCAGCCACGGACTCAGATGCAAACCCAACGATGGCGACTCTCTGCGACGCTGGTGACGATGATGATGATGATGAGGCACAAAACGTTCGCTGAGACAGTCTCACTGCCAGTCCGTCTGTCTCTCTGGCTGTCTGTCTCGCTGTCTGTCTGTCTCGCTGGCTCAAGCTTGCAGTTGATTAAGCGACCGCTTCGGCGGCGGCCGAGCAAACAGATTTGCATATTTCATTGAGCAGTTCAATCAAATGGAGGACACCAAAGCCGGGCCTGAAACAAAACGTGGACAGAGTCGCGCCAAAAGTATTTTTGCCTCCTCTTTGCTGCATGGCGACGAGATGCAAGCGCTGCGATTAAGTCCGAAATAACTCATTCATACGCAGCCGTGAAGCTTGGCAGGATATGGCACCGTCACCAACGCAGCCATCCATTGGCAACAAACGACGGCGACTCCCTCTGGCACCTCCCGGCTCTCGCTTCATTCCCAATCCCTCAACTCATATCCATCCCTCTTGCTCACTTTGATTCCCGCTGCCCCACCCTCTCTCTCTCCCTTCATCACCCTTTCCCTCTCACTCAGCTGATCTGGCCCTCTCTTTCGCACACACTGCCGCTGCCTAATCTGTGGAATGTCATCACTGCTAGCAGCACCTCAGAACAATGGCCATGGCCAAATGCAAGTGGAGCCACAGCCACAGCCACAGCCACAGCCAGAGCCCAAGACCAGGCGACCAGAGAGACCCAGAGACCAGAGACCAGAGACCAGAGCAATTGACAGTCCAAGATGGCGAGATCAGCAGCCATCGCCAGCCAAGATGGCGATGTGCAGGGCATTTGCATTAAAGCTCGCCCACTCGCCAAAACTAAGCATGAAAAAATAAAGAAAAACGAAAAAAATGAAAAAAAAAAAAAAATGCAGCAAACAAAAAAATCTGTCGCTATTTCACTCAGCGGCGCTTTCTCCCTCCCGCTCTCTCTCTCTCTCTCTCTCGCTCTCTCTCTCTGCGCTCAACCAATGAAGCGTACTTAATGCGGGCGGACACTAAGCCACGTGTGAAATTCAATCGCCGGCTCATCTCGGATCGGCTCGGCTTGTCTCACTCGCACCGTCATCACCACACAGGCTCGAATGTCGTCCGCCTGGACACCTCGTTAGGAGCCCGACGCTGACGCTGACGCCGACGCCAACGTCAACGTCGCCGTCGACGCTGTTGGCCGACCGGTGTGGGGTCCCCTTGGTCCAAGCGCGCTCGTTTCGGTTTCGGTTTTCATATTTTGAGGTTCACCGATGTGTTAACAGGCGGCGGCTGTCGCATATTAGGCGGCCCCTGACCAGATCTCTTCAGCTCTCCCCATAACCAAACTCATTCCCATACCCCCAGACTTGAGCTCTGCACCACCATTTCCCCTTCACCCCTCACCGCACTCCGAGCCATCAGCCATGGTCATGTGCTGACGAATTTTTGCAGGCAAACAGGCAGCAGGCAGCAGGCAGCAGCCACGGCCAGCCTGAAGACAACGCGATAGCAAGTGTCACGTCAAGCACATAAATTAAATGCACAACAACAATAACAAGAACAAGACAAGAAAAAAAGAAGAGCAGCACAATTCATTTGCAGCAAGCCGATCATGGCATACACTGCCAGTGGAAAATGCAATTGGCATTTAAGCAAATAATTCAGATTTCAATTGAATTATAAAATAAAATAATAGATATTTAAATAAACATAAAATTGGTTCGATTTTCAGTTTTGTATACAAAATGTTTATCAATATAAATAATATCAATTTATTTGATTTATATTTTCTCATTATTTGAGTATTTTTAGAGCTAGAATAATATAATTAAAAAAAAAGTAATAATAATATTATTTAAATAAACATAAAATTGGTTCGATTTTAAATTTTGTATAGCCATAAAACTAATAAAATCAAATTGAAAATATTTTTAAATAAAAAAAAAAAAAATATTAATAATAAATAAATTTTATATGCATATGCATATATGTATTTTAAACTAATTTATTTGTTTTATTTTTTATTTATTTATTTAAAAGCTTCTTAGAAAACATTTAAATAAAAAAGGTAAAACTTATCTTAGTATTTCAACATTTTGTAACTTAGAAGTATTAGTATTAAATTATTTATTATTTATTTAAACATTTTTATATAACATTAATACATACATTTATATAACATTACATATAAAAATCATGTAAAGCCTAAAATCGAAGATTTTTTATTTTTATTGTTTTGTCAAATTAATTAACTGATTAATTAAAAATTAATAAAGGGATCGTCGATTTAAATATATTCAAAATATTAAAAAAAAAGTTAGCTTTTAATATATACATGTATGAAATTTGATTTTACTTAAATGTTTATTAGAATCAATTAAATATATCTATTTACATGTTAAATTAAATATGTTTATATACAGATATAAATCAAATATATAATATATATTAAATATTAAAACTCAAAAAATAATATATTTATTGTTTAAAATAATTGATTATTTATTTTAAATAATTTATTACTTGTTTAAAATAATTGATTAATTATTTTTAAAAACATATTAATTATTTAAAATGCTTTATTAATTATATGAAATAATTTGTTAACTATTTAAAAAAATATATTAAATATTTGATTTTTTATATATATTATTTAGCATACAATTTAAAATAATGTATTCATTTTTATTATTTTTATTTACTTATTTATTTATTTATTAATTTATTAATTTATTTATTTTATATATTTTATTTATTTTATATATTGTATTTTTTTAATTTATTTTTTTTATTAATTTAATTTTATGTATTTAATTTATTTTAATATATTTTAATTTGATTTTCAAACGAATCTATTTCATTTAATTTGGGTCAAGTTATTGTTTTGTATATCAATATTTGATCATTGTTGGATTGCTTTAGCGATGCGAACATGAAAAACAGCTGATCTCAATTAGAATGCAAGTGTGCTCAGATAATTCACTTACAAGTCGTGATACCCACCACGCTGAGGGCAACCGAAAAGAGGAGCAGCGAAAAGAACATGAATAAGCAGCCGATCGCAACGAGCACAAGACAAGATAAGCAGATAATTTTCTAGGCAGCAGCAAACGGTGCGGTGGCCACAGGCAGCGGGACAGCGGACAAAGGGACGTTGCATGGGATGCCTCCAAATTGGACCACAGACGCTGTACCCGGTACCCTTAGCAAGCGACATGATGTTTTACTAACCAGCGAACGGGCAACGGGCAACGGGCGACAGACAATGGACAGCGGACAACCGATGACTGAAGAGAGGCTGCTAATAATTTGTGTACGCGACGCCGCCACAGCCACCGGTACCATCGGCCGGAATCCAGTCTAAGCTCTGTGCTGTGCTGTGCTGTGCTGTGCTGGCTTAGGGGCACACAATGGAGGAGCAGCAGCAGCAGCAGCTCATGGCATTGGCATTGGCTGGCTGGGCCCATTGTCGTCCTTCGTTTCATGCTAAACGTGTTGTTGCCAAATTGTGAACAAGATTCATTCATGTTTCAACACATTGAGCAACACGAGGCTCAGCAGCCAGAGACTCCGACATACGCTGAGGATGCGCTCTGCCATCCGTGGCGGTGTCGTTGTCATGGCCATCAACCGTCAGCCGCAGCCTCAGCATCAGCGTCGCCGTCTTCCTCGTCGGCGTGTGAACAGACAATAATGCGGCTGCCCGCACGTTTTGCCCTCTGCATCGATCGCTGCTCTTATTTAAATGTGTTGTCTGCACTGTGAATTTATTATGGCTGCGGCGACTATGCGGCGTATGATTAATAAATTTAATATGAATCCACACACAGATAATAATTAGGTAATTCGAAACGCCGGCGCACAAAGCCTCAAATCGCTTTCATCCCATTGACAAGGGATTGCCAACTGATAGATCAGCATAGAGCATCCGCATTCAATTATCCTGCCAGCCAAGCCAAGCCTTGAGACGGAGCAGTTCAATTGATTGAGTTATGCGAGTGATTCATCAAATCAAACTCAACAACTTAATTACTATAGATCAAATGTAAAATAAATGAGCAAACAGGCATTGACTCATCCCAACATTCTTATACTGTAGTTCCTTGAGTTTTCATAGCTTTTAGTTATTTAATTATTTTCAATAAATATATAAAACTTTTTAACAAATATTTATTTGTAATCTTATTTATTTATTTATTTATTTATATTATTGTCAGCTTGCAACAGAAGCTGCTCCTCCCTCACATCGTCACGCTATGTTATTAACAGTATTGTGCGCTGTTAATAGCATAATTCTCACTCCAGTTCTCCTACTGGTTCGCAATCGGCGATTAGTATATTCTTCCTACATTCTTTTACTGTTCGTACTACTTTACACCTTAATCTTTACTTATTGCCGAAGCCTCCCCTACAAAAAATTTATTTAATTTGAATATTATAATATGTATATCCAACATATCAAAAGTTATATATCTTCAATAATAATGCAGTTCAAAGAAAACAACAATTTGGATTCTACATTTCTTACGTATTGATAATATTTATTGAAATAACGCTGCAATCAGAGGCAAGAGCAATAATATATTCAAATCGAAAATTATATTTACAATTAATGATTTTTGTTTTCATAAGTTTAATAAAATAAATATTGTTATGTTATTTAAACTCTATAAATATTTTACAATTTTAAACTTAAAATGTATAAAATAGTTAATTAAATGAGAATATAATATAATATAAATATATGTCATATATTATTTGTATACAAATTAATATCAATAAAAGATTATACGTAAAAAAGTGATTAAATATAAAAAAAATATTAAATGTCACTAAAATCTTGGATCTACGACTGAAGAACAGAAGTAAAACAGTTTGTTTTAATGCAAAATGAAACATTAATAATGTGAGTCAACAGAAATTGTCTTCCTTTCAAAAGTAACAAACAAACATATTGATGGCCAAGTATTGACAATTTCAAGTGGACTTCACGACCATCCCCAACGATAAAACGATCGAGCATGGGGAGATAAGTGAAACACTTGTGCCCTATGGGAAGCCATATTAATATATATATATATATGTATATATATATATATGTAAGTAATTCTATGAGAACTCTAAATAAAAACTGTCAGTCTAAGAAGAGCCCATCCCAAATAAATAAAATATCTAAATTAATAAAAAAAAAATAAATAAAGATATAAATAAATAAGTGAATAGAAAAATAAAAAAATAAATAAATGTAAAAAATAAATAAATAAATTAGTAAAAAATTAAACAAAATATACATTAAAATATAAAATAATATAATATAAAAAAATTAATATAAAAAATAAAATATAAATAAAAATATAATACAAAAAACTAATATATAAAAAAAATAAATAAAAATAAAAAAAAAATAAAAAATAAAACAAAATATAAATTAAAATATAAAATAATATAATACAAAAAAATTAAAAAAAAAAATAATAATATAAATTAAAATATAAATATAAACAAAACAAAATATATATTATTCTTTTTACTTATTTTAATGTATAATATTAATTAAAAAATAATGCAAAATGTTAATCATGTTAAAAAAAATAAAACAGTTTTATACTTTTGAATTCAATATAATATAAAATTAATTTTAAAAAAATGTATATAAATAAATGAAAAAAAAAAAAAAAAAAACTGTGCAAAAAATTAAACAAAAATTAATATTAAATAAATTAAAAATGTACGACTGATGCATCTAGAGTATAAAACTCCTTAAGAGATTCACAAGATTTTATCTACTCAGCCAACTTCTGTGCTAAAACAATGCTCGAAAAGACTCCCAGACATTACAGATACTAAATTAACAACTTTATGAACTTGGCTATAATTAAAAAATAAAATAAAATACAAAAGTCTCGCAGGTGCACTATCATATTCTTACATGAAGAATAAATACATTCGAGACCTTTAAAAGGCAGATTGAAATATCAAAAGTTCAAGATATCATAAATGAACGTAATTGCTTCATATGGAACTCAAGCGTCAGCATTTGTTTCATTTGATATATATTATTTGATTTATAATCGAACGAAAGCTATGATACAACAAAATGATGAAAATGGTTATATTTATAATCGATAAAGTTTAGTTTGTATGATTCTTAACATTACCTATATTTATAAGGGCGCAGAATATGATATAACAGCTTGGCACTGGCCGAACCGGAAATGCCCGACATTCCAGTCGCATACCAAGCCAGCTAACAATAAGAACAACAATAAAACTAATAATAAAAAAAAAAAAAAATAAAAAAACAAAAACATACAACACACACACAGCGAAAGAGTGCGAGGGAGAGAGGGAGAGGGAAAGAGAGATGGACATTGCTTGCTTTCATTTATTGTGATTCTGAAGATGTTTCTTATTATGAAATTAGAGTGAACGCCGAACAGCAAGCACATAGAGATTGTAGGGAATGAAGGGACAGACAGACAGACAGAGAGACAGAGAGACAGAAACAGAGGCCCGAAACAACGACAATGTGAACGGCGTCGGAGACAGCGACAGCGACACTTGGCCAGGAGCTCAATGAATGAAACCGAAATGAGAAATGAATGATATCATGCGCATTGTTAGCTCATACGACAGACACGGCTGAGGCCTGCGGGTCCCAGCAAACGAGATCAAATGCGATAGCGCCACGAAACGAGGCGGCAGCCTATAGCCAACAGCCAGCAGGCTGCAGCCTCTTGCCTTCTGTGCTCTGCCTCCTGCCTGCTGTCTCCAGTCTCCTGGCTGCTGCAGAGCGTTTGCTTTCGAGGCAACGTGTTGCTCATTTAGCTGGCAGCCAGTGCGGCCATAATTCAACGCTTTTGATAACTGCGTTAGGCACCGGCAAACGGCAACCGGCAACCGGTAACCGGCAACCGGCACCCGGTACCAACACCGACAGCAGCAGCAGCAGCAGCAGCAACAGCGGCAGCGGCAGCGGCCCAGGATCGGCGCGCGTCAGCACTTGGATCTGGGCAAGGGCGAATTGTGAGCTGCGATTCTCAAACCCCTTTACGCCACGCACAGTGCCTCAAAAGTGTCAAGCATTATGCATTAGATCTCTTTGGGACATGCCCTTCAAACTGTCCACGAAACTAAACTAGGGGCAAAGGTCATTTAGTTGTAGCAGAGCTGAGCATGCTCACTCTCATGCTAAAATAATCAGAATCAGAATATGCTTGACGTGTAACTCTTTAGTTGACATGCAGCTGATCATACTCTTACCCCTATCTCCCTCTCTCTCTCTCTCTCTCGGTCTTACATGCCATAATAGTAGGCACACAACAATCGTCTCTGCCTTATTCATTCAAGCAACCTTAATCGCTTAATCCCCATAGAATTACAAAGAGTAGCGATGGAAGGCGATGGAAAATCAATGAAGTCAATATTGAGTGAGAGTCTGATCTGATCCGATTGAAATGAAATGTGTTTCAATTAGCTATACAGACAGACGGGAAGAGAGAGAGAGAGAGAGAGGGAGAGAGGGAGAGGTGCTCAGTCATTTTGTAGGTGTTTAGAACCTGTATTAGTGTTAATTAGTAATTATCATGATATTAATCAACTCGATGTAGCTGAGCGGATCTTATATAAGAGAGTTAAATACAAATTTAATGGCATTTGACGTGAGACATAATTAAAAAATATAATATAAAAAATAAAGTATAATATTAATATATTTCTAAAAATAATTCATAGAAAATTTTAAAATATTTAAAATAATATAAGTTTATTTTTAAATATATATGCAACAAATACAATTTCAATTTCAAGCGCTCAAGAGCCAAACAGTTGCCAATTCACGCAACATATTCGTACCGATATCTAATTACAATATTAATTACGATTCATAATAAAATATAATTCTGAAATTTCATTGATTTAAATGCGTTTTGTGTTTTGGTACCACTGTAATGCTGTGTATCATCTATGGCTGGCCCCGCTCGCCCTCGCTTTTGTTGTACACAATGTTTTTTTGTTTTCTGTGTGTTTTTTTTTTTGGTGTTTGCCTGGCGATTTGTTGTGTTTGATTTGCTGCCTCGTCGCCGTCGCCGTCAGCGTCTGCCGCGTCGTGCACATAGATATACATTTCGATATATATATATATATATATATATATATATATATATATATATATATATATATATATATATATATATATATATGTATATGTATGTCTATGTATATATATACCTGTGCGCATTCCTGCGTGCCGCGCGCATTGCATTGTTCGCTTTTTGGTTCATTCAAATCCTTTCGGTAAAATTCTTTTGTTTGGTGTCAAGTTTAACAAATATTTGAACGGCCGGCAGGCAACGGCGTCTCTTGTTTGTCCCCATGTGTCTTGCGTGTTGCGCTCCTTGTCATCTTGTTATACTTCTCGTTGCTGTTGTTGTTGTTGCTGCTGTTGTTGCTGCTGCCGTCGCGGTACATGCTTTGTGTGTGTGACATGGGGGCGTATGAGTAATCAGCGCTGCCCACAATTAGTTGGCCTTAGACAAGCTGCGACTGACCACAGCAGCCTAGACAGCGATTAGCGTTACTTGATTTGCCAACTGCTATTGTTATTGTTGTTGTTACCGTCTTCTTCTTTTTCTTCTGCTTCTTCTTTAACTACTACTACTACTACAAGTGACTGCCTGCCGTGGCTTCGCTTCGCTTCCATTGTTGAGTTCTTATCGCAGCCGCGCGCTTTTGTTGTGCGAAATATTTTGCACCCCGCAGCGCAGCGCACAAAATGCCACAAGAATTGCATACGACAATATGGAATATGGCTCTGGCACTGGGCCAGGCGAAGCCAACGCCAACTGCTGTGCAGATCGCTGGCCAACGTTTTGGGGCTGTGAGTTCAACTAGCTGTGACAACAATAACAACTGCTGCTGCTGCTGCTGTAAAGGAAAAAAAAAAAAAACATTTAAATAATAAAAAAATAGTAAAAGATATAAAAACTGCAAGCGTAATTATTTATTTATTACGACAATGTGCGCGACTCGATGTTGTTGCTAGTTGTTATTGTTGCTAAATGCTGAAGTGTCACAGCGCATATAAATACTTGAGGCTTTATCAAAACGCTCTAAAGCAATAAAAATTTTATAATTTTCTTGCTGGATTCTTCACAAAGTCGTTCACATATGTACTGTTATGGGTATATTGGTTTCGATCAAATAGCTGTTTCGAATTTCGTCATTCAGTCTGAATTAATGTCAAATTGTTTTGCTGCAATGAACATATGTATATATATGATAGAACACAGAAAATTGCTTATGAAGTCTAGCTTTCAACTTGAAGGACATTCAACTTGAAGGACATTCAACTTGAAGGACATTCAGTTCCAGGTCAAGCTCAAGCTTGCTCTAGGACATAATATTTTCTCTATGCAAGATATCATTCGCAGTTTTAGAGTTTTTGAGCTTTCACTGATATGAACAAATGTGGCCAATAGCCAAAGCATTGATTAATTCAAATTATTTTTAATGCTAAAAATCCAGATATTCGTTATACTAAGTATTCGAAATACTTTCTATTCGAAATGCTTCATATTTAAGAATTGGTAAATTGTTAAATGCATTTTCTGGTTCCTTGTTTCAAATTTAAAATCTAAGATAAGAAGAAATGATCGTTGTAAATACGCCCACTTAACACCTGCGAAATCTCCAGTTTTGTTATATCGGAATACATCGAGCTCATAACCTAAGATCAAAAAGATATAATGACAACAGTGGGCGTGTCAAATAGGAATGTTCCCCATTAGTTTAGCAAAAATTGGCTATGAGAAAGCTGGCAGCTTGTGAACTCTGTCGATAACGCTCTACTGCAAACAAATTTGATTAATTGCGAAAACAGTATTAAAATTTATTATGTGTTAAATTATTATTATTATAATTATTATTTCATTCATTATTTAATTATTATTTTATTTTATTAATATATTATTTAATTATTTTTTTAAAATTAATTTTTTTTAATAGTTATTTATATTTAGTTTGTATTCGTTCATTCATGCTTCATTTATGAATTTAATTTGTTATATTTTTCTTACATCAAATATTTATTAATTAATTAACTACTATTAAAAAGTATGTGTATTTAAATAAATAATATCTTAATATCTGTTATACAAATGATACTAATTTCTCTTTATTTTTATTTATTTTTATTTTTTTAAAGAATTTAATAAATGAATTTTAATTTAATTAGGAAATGAAACAATTAATTTTTAAGAAAATTATAAATGATTCAGTTAATTAATTGCATAATTACCTATGAAAAGTATGTGGATTAAAATAAATTATACTTTTATATTTATTTTATTTATTAATTTTTTTTTTAGAATGTAAAAAATCAGAAATAATTTAATTAAATATGGCAATTAATTACTACATTATTTATTTATTTATTAATTAATGAACTTATTTTTATTCTTATTTTTTTAACAATAACAACACATTTATATACTAAAATAAATGACCTAGACTTCTTTTGTATTTATTTATTTATTATTATTATTATTATTTTATTTTATTTTTATTTGTATTTTTTTTTTTTATATTTAGCTTTAAGTATACATTTTTTCGTTCAAAAATTTATTTATTTTATTTTTAACACCATCAATTATTTTTTTTTCTCAGTTTTATGTAAACATAGATCCATAGTTTAGCTTTATTTATTATTATTTATTATTATTTATTATTGAATATTCAGCCAGTTTCAATATACACTTATAGCCAAACCTGTGTAATATGCATTCAGAGAGAATTGAGGATGCGACTCGGCGCATCTGTGACATTTAGAGACTTTTGCTTACTTTCAGTTTTTATTGCAGCAGTTGTAGAACTTCTTGCAGTGTCTCGGGCAGATAATCATCGGGCGCGCATACGCATAGTCACCATGGATGGCTCTTCTGACACTTCAATGGGGGCTCCCAGAGACTGGAGACCTCGAGGCACGGCGGCTGCTGCTGCTGCTGCTGGTTGTTAGTATCGTTGGAGTTTGCCGTTGCAGTTGCCTCATGCTGTGGCGCTATGCAGCGATTATGGCAACGGATTAACTTCCTCTTTTGGTTGCTGCTGCTGTTGTTGTTGTAGTGGTAGTTGTTGTTGTTGTTGTTGTGCTTACAATGGTGTCACTGGCTGCTGCTGTTGCTTTTATTGTAGTTTTTCTCTTTTTATTATTATTACTTGTTGTTATTGTTGCCACAGTTGGCACCACCCGCTGCCACTTTGTGCCGTGGCCCTTTGTTGAGTGCTGATGCTGATGCTGCCGATTGCCGCATAAAACGAGCCACATTATCCACATGACACACATAGTTAATAATAATACTTATTATGTATGCGATTATAGGCCTGTTGCTCGCTGTTGCCATCATGCGTGAATTGAGCGCTCGCTCGTCGCTTATCGCACGCACTTTCGATTTCGTTTGCTCGGCCATTAGAATGGCGATAAGAAAGCTAATGAAAGGAAAGCACACATTCGCTGGGCATTCGCTGTTTGAGGGGCAGGCGATGGCGCTGCTCACACTCATGCCTAGAAGTATACTTTGCTATGGACTAAACTACCTGCCAAATACCTATCCATCAATATGACAGAGGGCTTCTTCTACGATCTGTTGTAACTTGGTGTCTTAGACGTGGAAAAGCTTGCTCTAAATCTTAAATAGTGAGGAGAAAGTGCATTATAGATGTAGAGCTAGTTATTTATACTATACTTTTATGAAATATTTCAAGTTCTATGACTTCTCCTGCTGTTCAGAGCCATTAAAGATGCGAGCTGCTGCGGGTCAGATAGATAGATAGATAGGACGACAGAGATCGAGCCTGACCTTAACCGGCTAATATGTTGCATGATTTGTATTCTATATATGTATATCTATATCTATATCTATATCTATATCTATATCTATATCTATATCTATATCTATATCTATATCTATATCTATATCTATATCTATATCTATATCTATATCTATATCTATATCTATATCTATATCTATATCTATATCTATATCTATATCTATATCTATATCTATATCTATATCTATATCTATATCTATATCTATATCTATATCTATATCTATATGAAATATATGCTGCAAATGTAGTTTTTTAGCTCAAACAAATGTAGTTGAATAAATATCTATAGAAATAATTAATTTAACATAGAAATAAATAAATGAAAAATTATATATATTTTTTTTTAAATATCAAAAATGTAGATTACTTCTATATTTAAAAAATATATATATATTCAATTTATTTACTCTAAGAACGAAAATATAATGAGAAAATATAAAATATAATGTGGAATAAAAAATAAGAAAATACAAATTAAATACAGATTATTTACAAAATGCGATAATAAAGTATACAATAAAAAATATATATGTATATGAGTATAAAATAAATAAAAAATAACATATTAAATAATATATTAAATAAAAAAGTAGGAATGCAAAAAAAAAAAATATGTTTAATTTAATAATTAAATATTTAATCAATGAAAATATAATGAAAATGAGAGACAAAATTCAAGAAAATAAATAATGAAAAAAAAAAATATATATATATAGCAAATTCAAAAAAATTATATTAATAAGTATTAAAAAATAAGTATGAACATATAAAAATAAAACAAAATATTTAATAATATATTAATTACAAAAGTAGGAATATTGACAAATTTTTCCATTGTTATTGTGCTTAATTTCCCTTTTTACAATAAATTTTCATATGACGTTTAAAAGAAATCACTAAGAATATATATAATAATAAGATATATAACTTTAAAATAGAATAGATATTAATTAATTTATAAAATATAAAATAGATAATGAAAAATTACTATGAAAAAGAAGAGATTAAATTAAAGTAAATATCAAATAAAATATTGAGGAAGATATAATGAAAATGAATTGAATCTTTCATACTGTCCACACACGACTCGAATATTTGTGAATGACAGTTGTTAACTGAGTGAAATTGTGATATTCAATTGTATTTGAATTGTTTGATCTTGTGCGGGATTTGATTTCACAGATCACAGGACACAGTCGGGCCTAATCGCAATATGCGTGTGTAAAAGTCACGATTTACGGCCACATAGGGAAAGAAATAGATGTTGCCAGCGACACTTGATCCTTTTGTGGGCTGTGTCTAGCGCTATCTTTGTCTGGCTGGGCATCTTCATCTTCGTCTGTTCCTTCTTTTTTTTTCTTTTTTTTTTTTGGCCGCAATTTATCACATGCCACTTGTAGCCGGATTTTGATCTAATAAAAACTGTCAAAACGTTTGCAGCGCTGGGAAAATATTTACACGACTCACAAAGGGCCAACAACATACACAAACAGCAACATGCACCAGCCAGCAGGTGAGTGAGAGAGAGAGAGAGTACGAAACAGAAAGGGAGAGAGAGAGAGAGAGAGACACTTAGGGACAGGGTAAAACAGTTAGAGCTAGACAATAGCAACAGGATCAAGGATGCTGCATAGCCGCACAGCGGCAGGCCGTTCGAGACTTGGGCGGTATGACACATCAGGAATTTAGACATTAAAGGATCTAGCCAAATGGCAATGACAGTGGCTAGGGAGTCGGGGCTGGGAGTCTGTTTTTGGGTGTTCACCACAGGCTGGTCGCCTTCGGCTATGTATTGAAAAGATGAAAGTGAATTTCATTGCCGTGTAAAAAAGAAGGCAAAAGAATGCAGCATCGGTCAATTGAAATGAAATGAGCGACCGCTGGGAAATCGAAACGGCCCGAGGCACACACACACACAGTGCGACAGAGTGAGAGAGACAGAGAGAGAGAGAGCGGGAGAGTGGGAGAGAGAAGGCGCTCGTCTTGGCTCTGGCTCTGAATTTGACTCTAGTTCTGGGCGGCCCCTGCACGTTTAGCTATTTTTATGGAGTTCCATGGAATTATCGCTCACTCCGTTGCGCTCTCTCGATCTCCCAAACGTTTCTATTAACACATTGTTAGACGGGGCTGCAGTTACTCTGTATTCCATATAGATAACTATATACATATATATACATGTAATTCTCTTGGCTGATTTGTATTGTAGTTCTGTTTGTTTTATACTTTGCCGACAGCATTTGCCGCTGGGAAAAGTGAAACGCTGTCAACGCCGACGCCAAAATATGTCCAAGAAAACATTTCACATTTCTTTTGCCAAGGGATGTTGCGATGATTCGTAACTATTTCCTGTGCCCATATCTCAATGTCAATGACTCGCTGGACTCGCATTGCATAAGCTGCCCTCGAACAAAAGCGCAAAAGACAAAAATCAAAAATAAAAAAAAAAAAATAAATAAAATAAAGTAAAGCAGACTATAAACCGAATGCGAAACGCGAAAACTTGACCTTGTCGTCGGCTCATATTCAAAAGAGATTAGCCAAAAGGTTTTGCAAACATTCTTTGGCCATCGTTATTGCAAGCATTTAAAATGCTAAATATGTGATTTATGGGCGTTATGTGATTAGATGCCATCATCTACTGATATAGAGCTGCCCCAACATATGCAGCAACAGCAACAGCTGGCAGCTAAAATGGGAACGGGCAGACAACAGTCAACAGACATTAATTTAATATACCTTATAAATATGTATATATATATATATATATATATATATATATATATATATATATATATATATATATATATATATATATATATATATATATATATATATATATATATATATATATTTGTCAATTCATATACGCTGCACAGCTGTTGGCATCACAGGGTACTCTTGGATATGCCCCAAAGAGTTGATTTCAATAGAGGCGCTCAGCCAGTCATCACAATTACTCAATTTATATTAATATCTTGAACTAGTGCAGCTTTTTAGTTTTGCGTTTATTATGCCTCAAATTGACAGACATATTTGCATTATCTTTTAGCTTCATCTTTCAACTGTTTAGCTATAAAAAAATGCATTTTCCGTCTAAGCATGATACTCAATCAGATGAGCATATAATATTTCGAATCTCAAGTTTCAATATACTCAATATATATAGTTTTTCACTTGCATGAATATAACTTTATAATGAATATATGAATTTATAGTTTTATATTTATATTAAATAAGTAAATATTATTTTTTTTTAAGTTTATTTTTATTTTATTTATATTTATATATGTATTTACTTATTTATTTATTAATATTTTTGTATTCATTTATTTATATATTTATTTTTTTTTTTTATGTATTTATTTATTTATCTATATATTAATTAATTAATTTATTTATTTCATTAATATATTGTTATTTAATTTTTCATTAATTATTAATTAATTAATAAATAAAATAAATAAATAAAAAATCAAAGAAAGTAATAAATAATAAATGTAGTAAAATCATAAAATATGAGAAGCAACACCAAGACTAGACATACTCCTCTCCTCTCCTGCTACTCCTGCTCCTCCTGCTCCTACTACTGCTCCTGCTCCTACTCCTTATCTGGCTAATAAAGAGCTGTAGAGCACATAAACTCATATTTAATGGCATAATATGCTTAATTTGTGCTTATATTATAGTCAAACGCATAGACAGACAATGTCAACAATGTCTGTTGTAAGTCGGTGTGCATGGGTGCGCGTGGGCGTGGCCTGGTGGTGGTGTGAGAGCAGGCAGAGCGCTCTTGACTTAACAAGCTCTGCGGGCCAAAAGATTTGCGCTGGCTTTTGTTATTGTTATGAATAAGTTAATAATACGGCGGAAGGCGGCCTTTGTCGTGCCTCGACTGATCTACCTCGCCCGCAGCGCAGGCAGCGCAAGCAGCGCTTATTAAATGATTGAAGCCTTTTGTGGCGAGCCGTGAGTCTTTTTTTGGCCAGCCATAAAAAGGTGGAAACTTTTCACAACGTCGAAGGCGACCACCATCAATAACTGACCACAACGAGCTGCACACCGGGACGAACAGACAGACAGAGAAACAGAGAGACGGACAGACAGGCAAGCAAGCAAGCAAGCAGGCAAGCAGGCAAGCAGGCAGGCAGGCAGGCAGGCTGGAAGACGGACCAACGGACCAATGGACAGACAGCCAGTCGACCCGGCAACAATATTTATGATTTGTTAAGCAAGCGGCAGTCAAACGTGCGAAAGGATAATCACAAGCGCCTGCTGGCACGCCCCCTCAGCCACCAACCACAAGCGACTGGCAGTCGAACAGCCAAAGAGCCAAGAAACTGGCTTCACTCCACAGCCCCCACCACTCCCCGCCATCGCCGCTACAGTTCACTCCATTCCACTTCACTCCATTCCACTCCACTCGAAACTCTGGCATCAGTTCCAGTTCCATCAACATGGCTAGCGTCGTGTGTGAGACATTTCCAAATTGAGTCAATGACTTTTATTTTTATGGCTCTCCGCCGTCACTGCCCCACCATCAGCCATGAGCCGTGGACCATCAGCATCATCCATCCTCCATCCGTATGCATATCGCTGCAGATGTGGTGAATCCAGGCCAGCAGGAGTCATGGAGGCATGCCAAATGATGGGAGCAGCAGAGCAGAGACGTTGCGGGACACTGGAACGGCGCTGCGTTTTATTGCCATGCGAATTGAGCTATTAGCCAAGTGTATAGCTGAGATAATCCAAACGGCAACAGATGAGATACGATTGGGCGCAACAGCAACTTCATCTGCTTCAGCTGCGACAAGCATAATCATAATCATCATAATACAAATCACTTTGAATACATATGATCTATCAGTTTTGCCATTGATCAGCTGGATATAACTAGCAGACGATGGGATTTAAGGTATATGTATATAAATTATACATCTATTGTATTTGATTATTGAATAAAAGCAATTGGCTTGTCTTTCAAAAGAATGTCATTTGAGGAATATAGAATGGAATAGATAAATGTAGTTATATTGATAATATATTACAAAAGTACGATCAATGATCAGACTAAGTGTGTTGACATTAATCAGACTGGCATGCAAAAGATATAGATGAACTTAAGAGAACTTATACCTTTTCAGGCCATGAGATAGAGAGCACACCTCATATATGATGCCATTTGGTTACTCTCGGCACTTACATCTCAATATAGTGAACTTTGTCAGCCTAGTCAGACTCAAGTAAGAGACGCCTTCAATCACTTAAAGAGCTCAGCTCCAGCCCAGCGATGATGGAAATAATCAAAATACAGCAAACTAAAGAAATAATCATGATCATCATCTGGTCTAAGACCACCGACGCAGCGCTCAGTTAGCTGGCAACTTTATCAAGTGCCGCGCCACCCCTAGTGTGGGCGTTGAAAGACAACAGCAACAAGAACAGCAACAGCAACAGCTACAATAGAGCAGACAGACTTAAGTCAATGATCATCGCAACACTCGTAAGCAATTAAGCACTTTAGATTTGAAGAAATCATAAAAATTTGTGTTTTTGTTGTTGTTGTTGTTGTTGTGACTGGTAGCAGCTGTCAAGGAGCAACAGCTGCCAGTGGAAATGGACGCTGGCTCGAGCGTTGAGGTTGGGATTTGTAATTTGGACAATGCATGGGCATTGACAAGGGCTCGAGGGCCGGGCATTAATTGAGCCTGGACAGCAGCAGGATTAGCAGATGAATAAAATGATTGGCAGACAAGAAAAAGAAAATGAAAGAGAAAGAGAGAGAGAGAAAGGGGGAGAGTGTTAACATGATCTGCGATCTGTGAAATTCCTGGCTTGCAATTCAATCAGCGCGACTTTATCAATGGCCTAGACTGACTTTTTGGCGCTTCGCGCTCAGATTCAGGCTCTGTTGCTGTTGCTGTTGCTGTTGCTGTTGCTATTGTATTTTATTGATTGCCAGTTGATTGCTAACGTTGAGGAGGATCACTCGATTGCAGCTCATTCGAATCGGCGCTTGGGCATCTGGCGGAATGGGCATTAAAAACGTTAACAAGCTGCGTAGCGCCGTCGGCGGCGTTAATGTCGAAACTGGCAAAAGGAACGAACGTGTTTCTTAATGAAACAAAGCTTGAATTTTAAATGAGCATCATAAAGAACAATGAAAATGCAAGGCACAGCAGCAGCAGCAACAGCAACACCAACAAGCACAAAGCAAAGGCGAATCAAAAGCCGAAGTGGTTCACAGCGACAGCGATATATAAAATAAAATAAAATACAAAAAAAAAAAAAAGCTCCGAAATGTTAAATAAACAATAAAAACAACAACAACAACAACAACTGCCCAACTTTGTCTCACCATCTACATACGGACAGCCCATACCCTTTGCCCCTCCCCCACGCAACCCAAAAGCTGTCCAAAAGGAAAAACAAAACCACAACAATGCCGGTTGAGCAATAACAAGGAAACCAAAATTGACAGCAACACAAAACTTCACACGACAAACTTGAAATACACTACCCAACAGCTGTATAAAAAGAGAATATATGTGAATGAGATAAATACCCTAAGCAGCTGACTGCAAGTTGTAAACTGAAGGTAAATATCTTAAATCAAGAATAATATATCATATATCATATATATAATATTTAATATTATAAGTCAAACTCAATTTTGATCTATGCCAGATATAAATTTGATCAATTTTGTGCAAGCAAGAGGTAAAATATATTGATATTGATTATGTTGGATCAAGCTAAATTTGAGATATTACTTCAATTCCTTCCAGTTTATTGTTTAAATCGTGCTAATACTAATAAGAAATTAAGTATATTAAACATATTACATAAGTAAGGAAAGTAATTTAAATTGCTTGAAATAGAATGCTAACTAATGTTAAATAATAAATTTGAAGATTTGAAGTAGATGAATGAAACAAAATTTCAAATGAAATCAAATTGCGATTTAAAAACAAATTAATTTAAGTTAAATAATTAAAAGAATAGTTTAACTCAATAGAAATCAAATAAAACTGTAAAATCTTATTCAATCAAGTTTAATACTATTAAAAAAAAAAAAAAAAAAAACTTGAATAAAATAAATGTAATTTGAATAAAATAATATTTATATATTTATTTTATTTTTATTTTTATTTCAAATATTTTTGTTTCAAATAAATATAATAATATTCAATAAAGATTGTAATAAAATAAACAATTTTTCATAAAATACCTAAACAAAAATTGATAATTATATAATAAATTTAAGTTAAGTTAAATTAAATTAAAAAATCGTTTGATTCCTTCAAAACAAATATTATTTAATGTATTATTAAACTAGTTGACGAAGGATGGAATTTATTTAAATTAATTATAAATTGAAGTTATGAAAATAATTTAAAATAAAAAACAAATAAAATATGCCTAAAACTGAATATTTAAGCATATTTTAATTTTATTAATTTAAGCGAATGTGACATATTTTAATTTAATTTAATTTAATTTAATTTGTGGTTAAATGGATTATTAAACTGAAATGTATCTAAATATAATAAATAATAAATATTGTAATAAAAATATATATAAATAATGAAAAAAAAAAAAAAATAAATAAAATTAATGTTAAATAAAAAACCAGCAAACAATATTAATTCTTTATTCATTGTTTTTGAAATGAGACAATATATTTAACATTAAAAGTATTTGACACAGATGAAAAAATTGTTAAAAGGTTTAATATTGACTTTGGTATATATATATTTTTTATATATATATTTCTTTTTAATATAAAAAATATGTAAACTTAATAATATGCGCATCTAAAAATTCCAATATATATTTAATCACAAACTGTTCTCCTCATAGTGTTATACATACATATAAAGATATATATTTAGCAGCGCATATGGAGTGGGAAAGTTGTTGAACTCTTTGCGAGTGTATTAAATGATAATCATGTGGTTGGGATGTAAAAGTTGCCGTCGCGGCTTAAAGGATCACAAATGATTTTGCGGTCAAAGATGAAATGAAAGGCGAACAGCAACCGCGCGGGGGCTAGGCGGGGGCCAGGCGATGCCGCTGATGGGGTAAGGTGGATGGCGAATGGAGGTGTGGAGGTGCCTGAAACGTTTCGGTGGTTTTTGGTGCTGGCCATAATTGGTGCTCATCTTAATGGCATTAAAATTGCATTATCGCTGTATTTATTGAAACGGTTTGTTTTAACAAGATTAACTCGATGATACCGCCGAAGCGAACCAGCAATCGAGACAGGCCCCAAAATGATTAACAGCTAAAGCCGGCAAGCTCCCAGCAAGCAACAGAACAGAGAGACTGACAGAGAGAGAGGGAGAGACTGAGAGAGAGAGAGAGAGAGAGAGAGAGGGAGAAACAGTGAAGCGAAAAGAAACAGCATACATAAATAAATAAACAAAAAATCAAAGTGAAAATCGCGTTAAATGCGCTGCTGCTGCTGTTGTTGTTGTTGTTGATTGTTGATTGGCTTGGGATTTGTTGTTGTTGTTGGGGCGGTCGTAAAAATATTTATAACATAATTCCATATCATTTAATTTAGATGATTAGATTCAATATGCCGGCCATTTACGTATGCACAGCAGCCCCAAGTAGCTAGCAGATACATTTGTATCTGTATCTTTAAGTCATGTCATCCGATATCTGTATAGCTCCATTTATCAAAGCCGCGACCGTTCGCATTGGCGTTGGCGTTGGCGTTGGAACTGCCGTTGTCTTTGACGTTCGCGTCGGCGTTGGCGTCAACGTCGGCATTCGCCGTTGCCATACAAAAAACAGTAGCAATTGTTGTTGCTCTGCTCGCTTTGTGCTGCTCTTAGCTATTGAAATTGACTAACCTATTGAATGGGGCTGTGACTCTAGCTGCTTTACAGCGCCCATTAATATAAGTGGACACATGTATTCAGTGCGTACAACAATATATATTGTATCTCCCAACGATTTTCCAGCTCAAATAGTTGTGACTCATTCGCTATCATTGCTGCATTGATATAATTGTATTTAATTTTAATTTATTTGATTTGATTTTATGATGAAGAGGGAAAATAAGATAAGATTTTGCTTTATTTTTATTCTTATTTATTTATTTGCAAATCATAATAATATAAACTAAATTCAATTAACCAAACTTTTGGATTCATAATACTATAATCAAAATCCAATTAACCATTTTTCTAACTAAATAAAAGCAAAAAGTGAAAAGCTGTTAGGGTTTTGCTTTAATTCTTATTTATTTAAATTTCAAATGTCAAATATTGTTTATAGATTATATTTTTTTACAGCATATTCTTCTGAAAAACAAACTAATATTTAAAATTTTTTTTTACTTAACTAAATTACTAATTTAATAGAAGAAAAATAGATATAACTTCAAAAAATATATATAATACAAAAAATATATTCACAACAGTGTATCCCATTATTGTTCGGGTTTTTGTTTGTTTATTTTTTTCAATTTTGAATATAAAGATATAAACAAAAGTATTTTAAATAATATATGTATACATTGATTTATTTGAACAATATTTTATACAAGAAATATTATTTAATCATTATTATTATTTATTTTTTGTATTCTAAAAATTAGATATTGAATCTATTTTTCTCTTGTAAGTCTATCAAGATTTATTGAAAATTTATTATATATTATATATTATTATTATACATAATTATTATTATTATAATTTTTTTACATATTCTTTTTATGCGAAAAGTATATATGTATATATATTTTTTTTTTTTAATAAAAAACCCTGGCTTAATATACCTACATTATAATCGTGTATTGCATGTTCATGCGAACCCGTATAGTTCGCAGCATAAACTCTTAAGTCTTCTTAGGAGTAGATGATATGGCTTGAGCTTGTCTTGAAGGTTTGTCAATTTATTCTTATTGCCTCTGATTATAAAGCGCACTTGACTCTAAAGCCAATGAATACATACATTTGATGTATTAGATGAAACCCTAACTATTTCTTCTACTGTATTATTTTACAATATTTTAAGATTTCTAAATATTTTTATTACAGCATTTGAAAGTCTGTAATCTAATAATAGAATAAATAAAAATAAATTAATTAAAACCAAAATTAATATTAAATATTGTTGTTAATATTCACTGCTTTCGCAAACAATTTAAATTGGATTGACAAATATAAATGTAAAATTACGACAAAATGTTGTCATAAATTAGCATTAATTGAAAATTTAAAAATAATTTTTACAATTTGCAATTTGCATCAAATTTCAACCTTTGACTCACTGAAGAGCTAAAATCAAATGCATATATGTATATATTTGGGGATATGAGTATTTTTTGGCTGCTTGGCAGCAATTAATACAGATTGGCAACTGTGGCAGCTGATCAGATGCTGCGTTTGTGCATTCCGAGAAAACCGCCAAACCACTTGGGGCAACTTCCTTGTGATAGGCGCTTGAGCTATATAGGATCGAATACATATATGTGTGTATACATACATACATATATAAAACAAAGGCAATGAAGAATGAAGAACAAACTCATCGATGATCCAATCCCAGATCGCTGGCCAAATAACCCTTAGACAAAAAGTGCCGCGCGCCTTTCCCAGAATCGCGTATAATTATTATTTATGCATACAAATTAAACGGTGCAAAATATTTGCGAAAATCCGCTCAAAGTGCTTATTTATAGCATTTGCAAAAGTTGCTCTTCTCGCCAGTGAAATACGCACAAATGTATTTCACCATCGCATTTAACAGACACAAAAAAAAAAAAAAAAAAAAAACATGAAATGAAACGTTTACCAAACAAGGCAAGAGACGAGCGAGGGCTGCCAGCCAAATGAGATTTACTTTAGAGTTGACTAACAAATTGTGAAATGAAAGTAAAAGTCAATTGCCTTAGATAGAATAGTGAACGAAATATATGAGTATATTTATAATTCATCTCACGTATAAGAAAAGAGATTTTTATACATAATTATATTTTTCATATATTTAGTTAAAGTTATCTATCTATATCTATATCTATATCTATATCTATATCTATATCTATATCTATATCTATATCTATATCTATATCTATATCTATATCTATATCTATATCTATATCTATATCTATATCTATATCTATATCTATATCTATATCTATATCTATATCTATATCTATATCTATATCTATATCTATATCTATATCTATATCTATATCTATATCTATATCTATATCTATATCTATATCTATATCTATATCTATATCTATATCTATATCTATATCTATATCTATCAATCTACAAATGGTCAAAGCTGATAGGATAAATTATAAAATAAAATAATTATGAATATAAAAAATATATAAATATATATCAAATATAAAAAATACACAAAAAAGTTAATTAAATAATTATACATAATTATATCTAAAAAAAATTATCTTTATTGTTAAATTCTTTCATAGCTAATAGAAAAGATTGATAATGAAAGAAATAATATAAAAAATACATAAATTTATATATACAAAATAGTTCAAATAATTATACATAAATATATCTCAAATAAATTTATATTTATCCGAGCTGTCATAGCTGAAAGAGGAAAGACATAAGAAAAAATAAATAAAAAATAATTGTTATACATAAGATAATACTAGATATGTTAATGTCAGATGGCATTACAAGAAGCTGCATCTCTCTCACATCGTCATGCTATGTTATTAACAGTATTATGCTCTGTTAATAGCATAACTCCCACTACAGTTCTCCTTAGGATATTCTTTCTACATTCCTTTTCTCTTCGTACTACTTTACACCTTAATATACGTTTAAAAATAAAAATTACTATCTTAAAACGTAACCGGCGACTTCTTTACTTATTGTCGAAGCCTTCCCTACACACATGCATATATCTTATATTACGTTATATTTATCTCAAGATAAGAAAATATAATATATATAAATATATATTTCTAAATATATCTCAAGTGAAATTTGCCTTATCTAAAACTATTTATATATATCAGCAAATATATATAAATAAATAGATAATTAAATCAA
The DNA here is from genome assembly GCA_030914335.1 of Drosophila borborema. Lineage (NCBI taxonomy): Eukaryota > Metazoa > Arthropoda > Insecta > Diptera > Drosophilidae > Drosophila > Drosophila borborema. Next base: position 2,459,717 of record JAUESP010000311.1, on the reverse strand, counting down.
ATTAACTTTCCATTATCAAAAGTTGGCCAGCTGAAAGCAAATTTAGATAAGAAAATGTGCATAAATAAATATACATCTCAAAGTAAGTTACTTTTATCTAAAATTAACTGATTATCTAGCTAGCATTAAGCCGTTCATTTCACTTGGCAACAGAGCTGAACTTGAATTCTAGTTAATTGCAAGAGATTCTGTGAGCTAGCTAGCAAAAGGAATCCCCATTAAATCTGTAGAATATACATTTGTGAAATATATATGATTTAGGATTAGATTGAAGTTCCGGAACGGCAGCCACGTATGACGCACAAATAACAATTATGAAGTTCATAAATTGCATATCGATAATGGCTTCACGCCTGCGGCCATTTATTGTGTGTTTAAGCATTAATGTCAGAGCCATAAATTAAATATTAAATGGCTTAATTAAACACTAGTCGAGCCTTCTCAATTCAGTGGGGTGTATTCCAGTGGGTTACAATTGATAAGAGCTCAGCGTAGTTGTATTTGATTTGCATCATCATTGTATAGCTCCTTGCTCGAAGCGTTTGACATCGAATGAGTGCAATATAACTGAATACGCGTCGATTGCAGTAAACCTGAATGAGTCAGTGGCTGATGCCGCTGTAGGTCGGTGGTTGAACCGCCTAGCGACACCGCCAACGTCGCGTCGGTGGTGATTGGTGCCACACGCCTCATTTCAGAATCTATGTTGACTCTTTGACTAGTTATACTGGCGTCACGTGCCTTGACGTCATTGCCAGCTCAATCAAAGGTCGAAATTCTATTGAAACTCATGGCGTAGGCATGCGATACAGTGAAACGTCTTAATCATGTACATACAGGCAATTTCGAACTGTAACTCTCTCTCTCTCTCTCTCTCTCTCTCGCTTTTATCCAGAATTGAAGCGGGTTTTTAGTTAGCAAAATTATTCCACGTATGTATATATACATATATACTACATTTGCAATTTGTCTCGCTTGTCGTGTGCTTGTGAAATTCTTGGGGTTTTACTTGTTTTACTTGAACTAAGTGATCTTAGATAAGGCATTACCTAACAATTCAGATTACAGCCTGCTAGCTACTGCTCAGCTATTTGTCATGACACCTGCATATTTATTTTTTTTGTTGCACTAGGTTAGGGCTTTCCACACATGGCTCAGCTTGTCTAAACGCGTTTAAAATAATATTGTGAAATAAGAGAAGCTCCGATAACTTTCACTGATAACCGTTTGCCCACCGGCACATGCAACAGAGCAACATAATCTATTTTTGCTTGCTGCCTAAGTAAGTTCAATAAACAATATCATGAAATACAGATATGTACACATGTATATAGGTCTGTAGAGAAATCAAGTATTATCGATATTGTGTGACTTGATTGTGACTTAATGAATTAATTGTGTATATGTTATATCAGTGTATACATTGCTCAGAGCTTATTTCAATCTATAAAATCTAAGCTATTGGGTATATTCAAATAATTTAAACGCAGCTTGTTAGTGCAATGTTTACACTAATGCAAAATTAATTAATTTATTTTTTAAATATTTTTTCATTATTTAATAATGTTTGTTTAAGCGATTATCTCTTATCACACTTGTCATGTTCATTCTTGACTCTTAGTAATTTTATTAGCTTAGTTAATCTTTTAAGTATGTATGAACTCAATAAAAATTGTATTCCATATGGAGCCTTATCAGCTCTCTTACATTTTCTTTATCAAATTCAAGATTATTAATCATTCAACTTGGATTGTGATTAATACCTTGAACACATTGAAAATGGCAAATCAGTGTACTCAACTGGCAAAAGGAGGCGCGGCAAGCCATATCAAGTACATGAATATATATGTATTACTGAGCTATGTCTATATAGTAGTAGTAGTCTGAGAAGCTAAACGACACGAACTAGGGAATTGCAATATTATTTATTTAAGGTCTCTAAATAGATCGAGTTTATTATGATTTTTTTTAAATATATAATAAAATTAATTATGTATGGAAAAAGTTGGATTTTCAATACAAAATTAAATAACTATAGATTTAAATATATATATAATTATTTAATGTTGTCTTCAAGCTTTAGAATGTCCTAGGCAAAGGCGTATTGAGCTAAAATTATGTTGAGAATTAAAGAAAAATGTTTCCAAATTCTTTGTGTTTTCTTTGTTGGATCGCTTAGTACTGGGCTCGTATAATGGAAAAAGATATTTAGAAATTTTTAGCAAATACATACACTTGAATGCTATCATTACATTCCGAATGTTTGATAAAAACAGTCCATCTAAAAGTGGATTTATAAGTGTTCAAAATATGGCAAATATTGTAGTCTAAGCGCAGTTAGTAGAGCGCGAGCTACCAATGGAATACCCCTATTCCTCTACACCTTATCCTTATCCTTATCCTTATCTACACCATCGCAAGAGCGAGAGACTAAAACGAAAAAAATTTAATATAAATATAGAAATACAATATATAAATATACGCATTCAATATAGGGCCTGAAATAAACAGAGTAGTCATAACTCGGCATTCAAACCAACCAGAAGTTCTCTTAATTATTACAAGACATACATACACACACACGTATGTATAAAAAATATAAAGTACATGTGTAAGTATATATACTCGGTTACATCAGAAGAGAAAACTTGCTGATAATTCGCGTGCTTATGCGTCTATATGTGTGTGTAAAAACGGAATATCACTTCTTTGCTGGATTAAGGGAATCCCCTATAGTCGAGCACACTTTCGCGTTATCTATATATATATATATATATATATATATATATATATCATATATATATCATATATATATATATATATATATATATATATATATATATATATATATATATATATATATATATATATTATATATAATATATAATATATATATGCTGATAAAGTTTATATAGAGCACACTTGATGCATGTCTATGATAACCTGTTGATTCATATTCAAGTTGATAAGGGCATCAAAAGCAAATGTGAAAAGTGAGATCTCCTTTTGATTAAAATTTGCTGACAAATTGTGCGAAAATTCAAATTGTTCAAATTCGTTTGCATATGCCTATGACAATAATGTTTGCTAAGTATGCTTCATAATTATTGCTAAATACATATGTATATACATATATGTTTATTTATATATTATATATATTTATATTTATGTATTGTGTATATTTTTTTAAATATTAGTTTTATATTTTTTATTATTTCTATTATTGTTTAAATTGTATAATTATTCTTTATTTTTTTTTTTTTAATTTTTTTAATGATATATTTTTGTATGATATGTTATTTATGATTATAATTATTTATACATTTTTCAACAATTTCATATATATATATATTTTTTTAAATATATTTTTAAAAATATATGTATTTTTACAACATATTATTTTTAATTGCATTTATAATATATTATTTATAATTAACATATTTCTTAAATATATTTTATTATATTATATAATTACATAATTATATTTATTTTTAAATTATTGAACATATTTTCTAAATATATTTTTAAAAAATATTTTTTAAAATATATTTTTACAACATATTATGAAACATTTTACATTTAGCATTTAACATTTAATATTTAACACCTAACATTTAACATTAAACATTTAACATTTAACATTTAACATTTAACATTTAATATTTAACACTTAACATTTAACATTTAACATATTCATTTCGACTTTCGTCTCGACTGGCAGTCTGTCTATTTGCATAACTAATAAATTAGGAGATCAATTCAAAATCAACTATTTTACATAAATATCAACTTGGCTCACTTGATCTGAGCTGCTGTTGAGTTTGCCTTCGATCAGTTAATAATATTTTATATGCTTGCCAGCTGTCATGGCAACAATCTTAATTATGTAAAAAAAAGTTCGACTGTTTGGCTCTCACACAATTTGTGGATGCCTGAAGAGGTGTCAAATAATTTCAGTTTTTTAGTGTGCCCTCAGCAGTCCGTCCGTCCGTTCGTCCGTCCGTCCGTGAGTCAAATTTTTTTATGATGAGTCGCTCAGTTCGATGGCAACGGCGACGGCGATCGACCGGCTAATCAATTGAAATTTTATTTCTGGTTATACTTGAGGGCAACTTTGTTGGCAACGAAACTGGCTGATGTTGTTGTTGTTGTCAGTTTGCTGTTGTTGTGCTACTGTGTTCATTCATGCGTTGAACGCAACTGGCTCTGCTGCTGCTTCTGCTGCTGCTTCTGCTGCTGATGCTGATGCTGGGTGCCTCACGTCGCCAATTTGGGGCATTTTGTAGGTCAGGTTGGCAACATTAGTGACGTCATTAAAGTTGAAGCGCGCGTGCAGAGCATCTTCATCTTTATCTTCGGTGTCTACATTGCCTTGGACATGCTGTTGGACCTGGACAAGCTCTTGGATTTTGGATATAGTCTCTTCTCGTTCTTCTCGCGCTCTCTCTCTCTTTCTTGCTCTTGCTTAGATTGTGGCGTCATCGCCATTGTGCATGACGCATGGTAGCGTATTTATTTATTGTTGTTGCTATATTTTGCTTTAGCTTATGCCGCTGATTTTTGCGTAGGTCGTTGAAGCTCTAATTGGGTTATTAGGAAATGATTTGGTGCCGACGACGACGCGACGTTTGATTTATTTTTGGTTTTTGCCATGGCATTAATTAGCTGGGCAAGGGCTGCCAGCGACCCGGCAGGTGATTAGCACGGCTCACTGCATGCTGCTCACTGCTCACTGCTCACTGCTCACTGCCCTGGCTCCATATTGATCCACGCATCTATCTTGCCACCTACATAGAATCTGGGAATCAACGCTCAATGCTCAGCGCCTTATCGGCTGATTCATCACTAATTGATTGATATTGATAAGTAACACAGCAATCTCAGTCCCACTGCCCCACTGTCCCACAGCCCCCAACTCCAGCTGGCAACCCTTAAACATGCTAGCTATTGTTCAGCCAACGCCTAGTTGGCCATATACTCATATATTATAGCCATTGCAGCACATTTGGCCTTAGCTGCTGTTAATCTCGCCTGTGTCACTGGCATGTGTCATCGCCGCGTCGCCATGTGGGGGGCTCAATTATGCGTGGACACAGACTGTATCCATATCCATATCCATATCCATACAACATGCACATGCTCGTCATCCCAGCGTTTTAGCATATGCAGACCGAGCAAGGTTCAAAAACCTTTTGGCTTTGCAAAATAAATGCAACTAACACTCACAGCTCAGAGCCCAGTCGCTGTCGCAGTCGCAGTCGCAGTCCGAGTTGCAGTTGTAGCCCCCAGTCTGCGGCTGTATCAAATTTGTTTAATTGTCTGAACGACGTCGGCGGCGGTGGTGGCGGCATCTTGCTCGTGCGTTTCTTCTTCTTCATCAACATCTTTGGGTTGAACTTCAAGTTCTGCGTCTCACGTCTGCCAGACATGGATTCCTCAACATTGTAAGCGCTTTTGCTGCGTTGGCAGCTTGTCAACTTCTGCACCTTCATCTTCTACTGCAGCAGTAGCAGCAGCAGCAGCAGCTGCCACTGCCACAGATACACAGCAACAACAACAGGCAACAGCCACAGCCAATGCCACAGCCACTAGCTGTTGTTCCAGTTCTTGTGCTCCATTTGTTGTGCAAGTTGTTTGCGCTGTAAATCGATACATTTGCTCTGGCTACTTACAACAGTCTGTCCAAAAGACGACCGACAACAACAACAACAACAACAATAACAACATCAAAGACTATTCATACTCAGTTGCAGCTCTTCTTTTGGCTCACGAATGTGCGGCTGACGTGATTTTTGTGCGGCTTTGACGGTGGCCATTGCATACTTACAGCCAAAGTTGGACCCAACCAGCAGACAGAAGCGCAGCTTTCAACTGCGCCACAAACGACCAGATGCGAGGGCAGTATATTAAATAAGTAGGTTTTACATTATGAGTGCAATATTAAATATAGCTATTTATGAAAATTATATTTATTAATAATATGTGATTTATTATTGATTTATTATTTACAACTTTAATAAAGAAAGTAAAATTAAAATATTTTTATTCATGTACTTTTATTATTTTAATACCATTTTTACTAAAGAGTTCTTAGTAAAAGACAACCAATTTATTTATTATTTAAATGTTATTTATTTATTTTATTTTACTTTATTTTAATTTTTTTTTTTTTGCTCGTTTTTCTGAGATTTTTCTTTGATCAAAAGTTGTTTCAAAATATTGTAATAAACTAGTATAATTAAAATATACATATTTTAATTAATATTTTGATAAGAAAAAATATGTAAAGTCAAGTATTTTGAGATCTAAATATTATTATCGGTATTGGCCTAAAATAACATTAAAAAAAAAAAATAAATAAATAAATAAATAAATAAAAATAAAATAAAACAAAAAATAAAATAAAATAAAAGATAAAAATAAATAAAAAATAATTAATAATAACAATGAAAAATAGATAAAATTTTAAATAAAAAAAAAATAATTTTCATATATTTGTTGTGTACATTTAAATAAAAAAACTATATTAAAATATTATTTTATAAATATATAAAGTATCTTTGCAAACATCATAAAAGATCATAATTATAATTTAAAAAAAAATTAACATTGAACATAGAAAACATTTATTAATTTATTTGATGTACTAAAAAATATAAAAAAGTTAATTTCATAAATTAATAAAATAATGTTATCAATAACAATAACAATTAAATAAATTGATAAATGTTTTTTATGTTCAATGTTAATTTTTAAAAATTATAATTATGATCTTCTAGATATATGCACAATACACGATTTTTATTTTGTATAAAAAAAAAGTAATGATAAAAAAGAAATATTTAATATAACACCAGTTTCATTTTAAAATTTATTAAAAAAGTATTTAAAAATAAATTGCTTGCAACATAAAAAAAATATATATTGAACAACTTTAAATAGAAATAGCAGATATATAATAAATTTTTATTTCATTTAGAAATCTATGAATATTGTTTTAAATATGTGCAGAAAACTTAACATATTTTTTTTAAATATTAATTTTATAAAATTTATTCTTTGAAATACATGAAAAAACTTAATAAATTTTGTATTCTCTTCGTAGTTTTTTTTTTCAATATTAATTTCATAAAATATATTCTTTGAAATACATGAATAAATTTTTATTGATATTGAATTGTTGTTGTTTAATTGTAAACAATTCAAATGACAGCTGTTGAGTCTGTCGAGGGCTTTGCAAAGCGTTGCACGTTGAATTGACTTCGGCTTTGGCCTCGGCCTCGGCCAGCATGCCAGCTCCTATACCTGTTCCATTTACCCGCTTTGGCAGATCATTAGCCTTCTTAAAGTGGCACATCAAATTACTATATGATGCATGCTGCAGCTGCAGATGGCTGCGCAGAAGTACTACTTACTTAAAACAAAAACAAAAAACAAAACATGAAAAAAAGAGAAGAAAATAGTGAAGAAAAATGTGAAGAAAAATAAATATGAACTCGCCAATGTCCATGGAAATGTCCATGAAAACGGTGAATGCAGCGACAACGCCAACTGCAACAACAACAACAACAACAACAACAACAACTGTGGGAGCCAGACGGAACTGAACCGAACCCGAACCTCATCGTAGGCGGCAACTGCGATGGCTGCTGCTGCCGCTGCTGCTGCCGCTGCCGCTGCTGCTGCTGCTGCTGAGCCAAACAGTTTCCCTAGAGAAAATCAAAGTTTGCTCGTTTGGTCTCTAGGTCTCTTGGTGTCTGGGTGTCTTGGCTATCGGCTCCAAGTTGCCGCCCAGCAGTCTCCAGTCTCCAGTCTCCACACCCGCGCTCTGATTTCTGGGTCATATTTTGCCCAACTTGAAGTGCCAATTTGAGTGCCACAGTGACATTTGAAGCCGCCGCCACCACCACCGCCGCCGTCGTCCGTTGTTGTCGCAGCAGCAGCAGCAGCAGCAGCAAATGGAAAGAAAAACGCCAGCCGCAGGCGGAGCCATAGGCTCAGTCACAGCCATGGGCATAGACAAAGGCAGAGGCAGAGGCACGACATGGTCAGGTTGTTTTAACAGCAAAACGCAGAGACGCAGCTTTTTATTTTTATGACCAGCCGTTGTTGCCGCATATGTAAATCAACTCGATGCGTATTAACTGTTTGCTTGCAACATGGGACAAGCGGGACGGAGGCAAGTGCCATGCGGCATGTGGCAGCAGCATCGCTTGCTGCTATATGCCTGCATATATCATCAGTCAGTCAGTCAGTGAGCCAGCCAGTGTACAGTGCACACTGTACAGTGTACACTATTGTATATGGCACAGCGTCTGCGTCTGCGTCTGCGTCTGCGTCTGCGCGTACGTGTACGTGTACGTGAAGAATCTTGAATTGCAATTTCAATAACGAGACACGAAACACTTTCAAGTCAACGCTGCAATACGATGCCACTTGCACTTGAAGTTAAACCCGAAAGTCAAACGTCAAATAGCCGACAACAATAACAATAACAACAACAATAGCAATAACAACCACAGCAATAACAACAACGACAACGACAACGACAGCGACAACAATTCTGAGCTGCTCCAAGAGAAATTGACTCAAAAACAAATACAAATTTGCTAACACATCTATGTCAAGAACAACAACAACAACAACAGCAACAACATGGACTTGCCCCTTCAAATTCGATATCCAAAATTGTTGCATAGATATATAGATAGATATAATTTTATATAATAACAAATATAGAACAATTATAGCTATAGTGAGAGTTAATAAGATAATCTTAAGCAAAAATAAACTATAAATTAAAATGATGTACAATGAAAGTCTGATTATTGTAATTGACTCCAATATCAGAGTTTATATCATTCTTCCATTACAAAATGAAATGAGCATGAAAGGGTTTTGGACAATGTCCAAATGTCTGTTCGTCTGAAGCTGGAGACTTTAAATTTGAATTTGTAGTCGTCAATACTCTCGTCTAATAAGATTATTCCAAAAATATATATTTATATATATTTCGAGAAATACTATATCTGACATCTCAGGCAGAGAACTAAATGAAGAGAGTATTTTTAATGGATTAAAGATTAAAGTTATGCTCGAATTGACAATTCGAGATCAAAAAGCAAAATATTATATATATCTCTCATTGTTGACATAACGCAAAATGTTTGATGTTGTAAAGCTTTACAGCTAGAAAAATTGAGTCAAATTGCCAATGATTGAGTAAAAGTTGAAGTTTCAATTTGATAACATTTGAAAATAAAAATTCAAAAGAAATTTCTTCAAAAAGGGAATAATACTTTATAGAATCATAATTTTATTCATTTTAATATATAAAAAAAATTATATTTAATATATTATATTTTATATACAGTAAAATGAATACATAAAAAAAATAAAAAATAAATTTTTTTTTTCATTAAATTGTATTCCATTTCTAAAGGCATTTTGATACTTATTGTAATAAAAAAAAAAATAATTAAAATTAAAATAAAAAAAAAATTTAAGAATTTCTATGAAAACGGAATTCTTGTGCACATTTCAAATTAGTATATAATATATGAAGTAAATAAATAAAGCCTCAATCATGCAAAAAAAAAAAAAAAAAAAAAAAAAACAAAAAAAAAAAAATAAATAAATAAATAAATAAATAAAATAAATGAAAATCATATGTAAAAGAAATGAAGAGAGTAGACAAAAGAGAGACAAGTCTGTTCAGTGGCTTAATAAAAAAAATATATTAAATTAAAATACAAATTTATATATAATCAAAGTTTTGCTTACACACTTTTCTTGCAAATTACTAAATTGTTAACAGCAAAAAAATTAGCGTATTTTAAATTAGGAAAACTTAGCTGAAAAGTATCAGCTAAATAATGCATTAATCCATAAGCTTTTTATGAATATATATTGTCAAAAATAATATTAAAAGCAAAAAAAAAAAAAAAAAAAAAAAAACAAAAAGCATAAACATTAAAAAAATGAAAAAAAAAAAAATAATAATAATAATATATATATTAAGTTGAATTCCATATTGATAAATTAATAAAAAAAAATAATAAGTAATTAAAATAAAAATAAAAATGAAAATATGGAAAATTGATTAATAAATAAAAAAAATAATAAATTTATTAAATGAAAATATGGAAAATTGATAAATAAATAAAAAATAATAATATATTTATAATTTAAAATTTTTATATTTAAATATATTGTAGAATGTTCTCGAAAACTCTTCATCTACTTCCAGAAATAATTATTTATGTACTAAAGACTAGAGTTTTTGGCTTTACCAGAACTTTCCAGAACAGGAGGCCTAGCATGTTCCTCGTGTAAAGAAGCAGACTGCACATCGGCTCGAACAATCAGTTATATTGTGAAAATGTCGTGGTACTGAACTTTGTACACTTGTTACTTATTTTTATTGTTGAATAAACTTTTGTTATTGCGCCTACACTTACAAAGCTATTTTTGATTTGTTTCAAGAAAACCTCAACAATATGAAACATAAGTTATGTTAAATATAATAACTTGATATGTATATGCCTCTCTGAGAAGGTAATTTTTCAAACTTATATGATAAGTTATCATTAACACTTTTTTATTTAAATAAATTGTAAATATTATTTGAATTAATTGCGTTTGAAGTTGACAAAGAATAGTCGCATATTAATCTAATATATCTTATATTACAAATACATAATATGTATCTTACTTTAACTTAATATATATTATATAATAGAAAACAAGATTTACATTGACATAATGGAAGTTGTTAGAGAGAGACAGAGACTGAGAGGGAGACAGAGAGAGAGAGAGAGACATTTTTTGCCCAAGTCTTAACGTCTGCAGCTCTCTGAAGTGTTCATACTCTCGATCTGGCGACTATCAATTCCGAGTAGTAATATATAGCTAATATAGTATATACATAGTAGAATAAGTCAGTTACGCCTCCTGCTTCGAGCAGAGCTCTTCGGGTTGCTTGAGTTTGCCTACGCAACTGGCGAGCATAGTAATTATGAGCTTACTCTCGCTTGCAAACATTTAGCTATGTTTGAATATCCATATTTGGCAGAATTTGTCTGCGCTCCGCTTTGGTATACAATTGTGAGCGCAGATGGAATTGTCACAGCACGAACCGATCGGCGGCTGGAGTGGAGGCGGGCGTGCAGAGCGACAGTCACTGTCACAGTCACCGTCACAGTCACCGTCACAGTCACCGTCACAGTCACCGTCACAGTCACAGTCACAGCGAATGCAATTGGAATGCCTCAACAAGTGCTCTTCACTCGAACTGACCCACACAAACAGTTTGCTGTTTGCTCTGCCTCGCTCGGCGCTGTTACGTGTTAATGGGGCATGCGAGTGCGGGCAGGGGGCGGGCGAGAGGGTGGTGGGGGAGGCGTGTGAGGGACATTCCATAGTCTTATGAGTATATTTTTGGCAATGCTGATCATGCAGGATGACGTCGTCAATGGCATGGCATGAGATGAAATGACTTTGGCTCTGCTCCGCTCTGGTTTGCTTTGCTTTGCTTCTTGTTTGCGTGGAGACGACGGCATCGCTTAATGGTCGAATATTTAAAACGGAAGTGTTTGCATGATGTGTAAGTTGATGTTCGCAGACGGACGGACGGACAAATGCTGAAGCGGAGAAAATTCACATGCGATGAGTTGGAGCTCTAAAATGCTAGAGAGTCTCAGAGTGAATAACGAGCTCATTAAAATTATTATTATTGGCATGCGCCCTCTATCTCTCTCTCTCCTCTATCCCTACTCTCTATCTCTCTCTCTCTCTTCTCGCCTCCTACTCTCCTCTCTCCTCTCTCTCTCTCTCTCTCTCTCTCTCTCTCCTCTCTCTCTCTCTCGCCTCCTCTCTACTCTCTCTCTACTCTCCTCTTCTGCTCTCTCTCTCTCTCTCTCTTCTCTATCTCTTGATAGCTCCTCTCATCTCGCTCATCTCCTTCTCTCCTCTCCTCTCTCTCTCTCTCTCTCTCTCTGAGTATATGGAGCACTCAAAAATATTAATTGACTAAATTTGCTTATTGTTTCAATTGAAAGCCAAGCTATGCCTATGCTTAGACTGCATTGTTTAGTCAGGGGTAATTAATCGATGCTTACTTAATAGTTACTTAGTTAGTTAGTTAGTTAATTGTATTGCACATGATTGCAATTTAGTAATTGAATCAATAATGAAGTCGCTGCTGGCATGTGATAACTGTGCATTGTCTCTAAGCATTGATTCATCGCTTGGGGTTTTGGCCAAGCCAGCTCGAGTTTTATGCAAATTCCAGTTGCCGTTGCCGTTGCCGTTGCCGTTGCCACTGCAGTGGTGCAATGGGTGAGTCAGTGTGCGGCCACGCCTCTCTGCTTGCCGCCTACACGGCAGCAGTGCCTGCCCCACTGCGAGTGCTGTCGTCAATGAGTGTCAATGCGATCATAAAAAGAAGCGCGCCCGCGACAATTGTTGACACATTAGACGCGACAGCTCGAGCGCGATAAAAACCAAAAGCCAAAACAACAAAAACAACAATGAAAGCAAGCCAAAGCCAAAGCCAAAGCCAAAACCAAAACCAAAACCGAAGCAAAGCCAAAGCAACAACAGAAATCGAGCTCGCTCGTTAGCGATTAGGCTTCGCAGCTGTAGTCGCGCGCAGCGTCTGTCACCTGGTCGAGCGTCAACGATTGCTAAATGCCAGCGGCTCTCCCTGGGCTCGCCGCTGCTCGGCAAATGTCACACGGCAATTGACGTTGATTAGGCGAAGCGAGCGACAGAACGAACGACTGAGTGACCGAGCGACTGATAAGCATCGATTTCAATTATGCCGACAGACAATTATTAATAATATAATCAGACAAATCGTCAAATCAAATGCGCGCATTAGGGCATTTGCAAAATACACAAATAGCAACAGCAACAGCAACAGCCAACGGCAATGGCAACGGCAACGGCAATGTCAATGGCAATGGCAATGGCAATGGCTCCCTGGCACTGTTAGGCAATTAATGCGAATTCGCAATTGACAAATATAAATAGATTGTTCCCAAACATTTCATTTGATTGGTGTGTGTCTGTGTGTGTGTGTGGGTGGGTGTGCGTGTGCGTGTGCGAATTACGTATGTCAGTGACTTTTGAGACATTAGTCAACAGGGGACAACTATTGTGATTCCCATTCTGGTTCAAAGTTCCATATCGGAAACAATTGTAAAATCATAGACAAGAAGTTGAAAATCAAATTATGATAACAGTCGAATTACACTGCTCAACACATTTGATGCACAGTCACTAGTTTTGTATTGTTTAATTGATAACACTGAAATCAGCATGTATATATCTATCTCTCTCTCTCTCTCTCACACACACACACACACACTCTATCTCTCTCTCTTTCTCTCTTTCAGAGTCCCTCGTTCTTGATATTGCATGAGGAATTACAGAACTCGGGTTTTGCCTTCTCTTTTTATTTTTTAACTTCAATATCTATTGCATTATTTTACATATTTTGAAATAAAATAAAATGAAAGAGTATTTTGTGGAAAATGTTTTCCCTTTGCTTATTTCGCCCTCTATATTGCTTAGATATTCCTCTAACAAATGGCCCCGATTATGTTGTGCAAAATGAACACGGCTAATAGGGCCCCACACCCCCAACTTATTCGATTCTGATTAGGCAGCGTCATACAGTGGGTGCCTGGTCTAGGCAGAATTTGGCCAATAAAGCAACAGTTTGTATAAACATGAATTGGGCAGTGACTCAATATGTTTATAGACACGTCGCTTTTTATTGCAATAAATCATTAATTAATTCACATCATTCGCCTTTACAGAGTGATTGCGGTGCTAAACCGAATTGGGGCAGCGATTTTTCGATGAAATCTGAAATCGAAGCGAAAATATTATCGATTGACTTATTTACGATATATTATTGGTAAACTTATGACAAATCAAAATTAAAAAAAAAAAAGTGTAAACTCATACTGATACTGGGAAACATAAAGGGTATTCAAATATGATAAGCTTGCAGTTGAGGCATTACCTGCTGCCACCCTGGGCACATCAATTACTGTTGACAATCAGCCTTCTGATAGCACAAAAATAGATTTTATCTAAGGCTTTATTTACCGTGCATTTTGCACCGTGCTATTTTTGGTCAATGTCGATGTTTACCTTAGCTAGATATTTAAAATAGACAGCAAATGCAGCTCGTTGAGCAAAAGACACACAATTTGCAGCAGCTCAATCGTTGGGGCCATGAGAATCATTATGAAAAGCCAATTAATAATCGTCAAGAATTATGCTGGAATGAACATGTTCATGTAAATGTGTACATGTATATATATATATATCAATACATACTACTACTAAATATATTACATAGAATCATTAACTGCCTTAAAAAAACATATTCTTAGCTCAGTATTTATAAATAATTTATATAGCTAAATATATACAATTTTATTTATCTATATTTTTCTTTGTTATTATTTTAGTAATTCATATCATATAAAAAAATTTTTTTAAATTCAATTTCTTTTTGTGTTAAAATAAATATTTTTTTATTTTGTTATTTCATTATATCATTCAAAAATCATCATGAAAAATCTTTTTCATAATTTCACATTTTATTTTTTAGTTTAAATTTAATATTTTATAAATTTCTGTATACCAATGAAAAATCTTTTTAATAAATTCCTTTGTTATTTTTTATTTTCAATTTAATATATTATAAATTTGTGCATAATAATTTCACATTTTATTTTTTATCTTAAATTTAAAATTTTATAAATTTCTATATACCCATGAAAAGTCTTATTAATAATTTTATCTTTTATTTTATATTTTTTATTTTCAATTTAATATTTAATATATTTTTCTATACCCATGCAAATGCATTTAGCTTAGCAGTTTTTTTTTTTTAATTTAAAGCAGGTCCTTATTAGTTTTGAGCTACAAAATTCAGCTCATTAAAGTTGATAATATTGAAGTTGATTTAATTTTGAAAATTTGCCTAGAAATTGCGAGATCATATAGATTTATGGCAAGATGAAAGCTAAGATGTCAGAGCTTCGAACTTGTTGTTGTCGAATCGAAAGCCACAGACAGACCAATGGTCCAAGTGACTGATAAGTGTGCTAAATGCAGCTGATGGAGTCAGAGCAGAGTCTTTTGCATGCTTCATTCAGATATGTCATATCAGCTGGCAATGATAATGAAAGTGAATGAGTCGTGTAACTACAATATGAATTCCGAACAAACTACATCAATGAAGTTAATATTAAGAATGAGTATCGAAGCATTGACGTAACTTTGCGAATGAAAGTTCCCCTAGCACAATGTGTGGTAGGGGTATTTGGAGTATTGCTATACATGTGTTTGCACATATACATATACACATATTGTATATGTGAATGGCAGCAGAGGGTCATTGATGGGGCTATCGGCAGGTGAGGGGCACAGGTAAGTGTGAGTGAGTGAGTAGAGAGAGAGAGAGAGAGAGAGAGAGAGGAGAGTTTAGGGTGGGAAGAGTGTCACATCAAATAAGACAAATAAGAACGGCGAGCGGCACCGACTGCCTGATACTTGATTCAGGACCTAAACCCATTAATATCTCTTACATCTTTGGAGCTAGACTCTGCCAATATTGTATAGAGATATAGTTTTAATTTATGTTATATTTCGAATACCATCAATTAATTTAACCAAACTCCCCTCGGAATGTTAGTCGCAAATATAGACAATATATAGAGCTGGCATTTTCTAGAATATTCTTTGGAATATTAAAAGGCTTGAGATAAATTAATAAATAAATGCAAAATCAATACATAAATATTATAAATAAATAAAGAAAATATATGAAAAAATAAAAAAACTAATAAATATATAAATAAATAAAAAGTAACTGATTATATATATAAAATAATGGAAAATAAATTTGTGATAAAAAAATTAATAAATAAAAAATAAATAAATAAATATAAATAAGTAAATAAATAAAAATTAAATAAATACAAAAAATAAAATATATAAATATACAAATAAATATAAAAATAAATGAAAAAAATGTAAATGTAAAATAAGTATATATATATATATATATATATATAGAGAAAATAAATGTATAAAAAAATATTAATAAATACAAAATAAATAAATAAAAAATAAATCAATACAAAAATAAAAATAAATAAAATAAAATAATAAATAATATACAAATAAATAAATAGGTAAATGTAGATCATGTGCTGAACGTTTCAATTACTCCCCTTTGAAGTCGTTTCGATGCTCGAGCAGTTCCACATATTTTTAATCTAATTGATATAATTTTCATCAATCATCGATCTTCAGAGTTAGTTCTAGCTTTGAATAGTTTGCATTACACAAAACCAATATGCTTTTCTCTTTTTTTTTTCCGTCTGCGTTCAGAGTACAATAATCATCGTAATTATGAGCTTATAACGTTTACGTTTTTTCACTGTGACGTCGTCGATTACCGCTCCACTACCGCTGTCGCTGCCGCTGCCACTGTCACTGCCGCTGCCGCTGTCGCTGCCGCTAGCGTCTGGGCGAATCTGGGAAGTATAAATATAAATGAGTGTGTTCGCTGGAACCATGAATCAGTCTTACTTAGGCGCACGCCAATGATAATCGCCATCGGCTCGCGAATCCAATCGAACCAAACCGAACCGAATCGCATCGCATCACAATACAACAGAACACAACACATCACATCGAGCTGAATTCAGTTCAAAACTAAAAGTCGAATACATCAATTGTAACTGAAACCGAAATTGAAATTGAAATTGAAATTGCAATTGAAATTGCAATTGAAAGTGAACTAGCATTAGCCAAGTGCACGGACCTCAAATCCGTATCACAAGACATCACCAACTAACAACTAATTAATTAACAACAACAACAACAACAACAACAACAACAACAACAACAACAACAGCAGCTAAAATGTGCCAATCAAGTAAGTAACTAATTGAAATCGTATGAGCAGCGAGTGCCAAGTCCAAAGTGCTCACAGGCCCCCATAATCTGGCTAGCAAATAAATTTTAACTGGCTTTACCATAATTTACGATCATTTAGCGGTGGTGGTGAAAATTTCATTATTTTTAAGGTGATGTTCTCAGCGCTGCGATAAACTAAACAAAAGCCAAAAACCAAAAGCTAAAAGCCAAAAATAAAATATATATAAATAAATAAAATAGTAATACTGAAAGCAAAGTTAAAATCATAATAATCATGATTAAAAAAAAAAAAAAAGCCAGTAAAAAAGCTCTAGTCGAGACTGCTCGATTAGGAGATCCCCTGAACCCTCCGAGGAACCAAGAATTACTCGACTCGTTTCTGCAAGCGCAACAAACTATACATGCAAAGACATGCACACACACACACACACACGATGATCTGCATGTGTGCACGCAATGCAGGCGTCTTGCTGTCTCGCTTGCTCAGCCACGTGGGTTTTGTTGTGAGAACTTATTCGATTAATAATTCTGTTTCTAAATGAAGAATCGTAATCAAACTATCAGATTATGATCATGACATTCATATATATCTATATTGCAAATCAAACTGTATGTCTCTAGTATTTCATTTGGGATGTGGGCGTGAATTGGGGACCGAAATCTAAAATCTAACAAAATCCGAAATTGTATTAAATTAGCATCTATATATATGCAAAAGATTTGGAGACTTTAAATCTAAAGATAAAGGAGATATAATTTTATAACAGATTCTCAATCAAAGTTGTTATCGATAGCTCTGGACATATAAAAGTTATCGAATCTCTGCCGCTGCCGGCGCTGCTGCTTTCGCTTTGGCTTCGCTTTTGCCTTTAGCTGCTGCTGTTGCTGTCGACTGCGCGAAGTCGCTGACCTACGTCAACAGCAAACTTTTGCGCTCGTGCATGTTGTGGTCGTAGTTGCTGCCGCTGCCGCTGCCGCTGTTGCTGTCGCTGATGTCGCTAGACGTGCACGAGCACGGTCACGGCACGAGCACGAGCGCGCGCTGCTCTTGAATGAATTTGTATTGTGCATGAATTATTCATACGACGCGTTGCCCCGCGGCCAATTGGTCAACGATGACGTCGCCGTTGCGCGCGACTTGTCTGTCTGGTCAGCGTCTGCCGCTGCCGCTGCTGCTGCTGCGATAGCAACTTTGCCTTTGAGCAATATCTCCGGCCACAGCATACGATTAAAAACAACGAAAAAAAAAAAAAAACCCAAAATACGCGCACGATGAGTAATCTATATTTCTTGTGAAATTCAAGCGAAGCACCATTGGCGGGAATGCCGAAGTCAAAGTCAAATGTCGTTCAACAATTTCGAGAAAACACACACACAGAGAGAGAGAGAGAGAGAGTGAGCGAGAGAGAGAGAGATAGAGAAATTGCACTCAATTGTTTTGGTCAAAAGCGAGTACAAGCCAAGAGTATTTGCACTCACGCTCTCCCAGCTGGGAGGCTGAGCAGCTGCTTATCATTCACTCAATTGCGAGAGGCAGCGCGCATTGAGTGCTGTGTGTGAGTGCGTGTGTGTGTGAGTGTGTGAATGTGAATGTGAATGTGAGTGCGAGTGCGAGTGCGCAACTGGCCAGTTGTTGAGCAAATGCCGCAGAGCGCGCACGCGATTCCAGCGAGTTCGAGCCAAGTTAGTTAGAATTTCAATTTGAATTTAAATTTTAGTTGAGTTGCGAGCAAACTCTCATGTCCAAGGGTAAAATTACATCAAACTTACACTCACTTAATTTATATATATATTTATATATATTTTTAAAATGAAATTCATTAATTATTTGACTTCCTTTGTGAATTGCAGCAAAGCAGTGCGAGAGCAAGAGACACAGCCACAGCCAGAGCGCCAGCAGAGAACAGAGCTGCAGTTGCCGCTGCAGCAGCACCAAGAGGAGCATTCACAGCTATAGGCTGCTCGTTGCGCTGGCTGCGCTGCTGCCGTGCTGCACATGACAGAGGCCCGCCATTTGCACGATCAGCTGGCGCTGGGCTTTGCCTATGATGATGCGGACAGCTCCGGGTCCATTGAGAGCAGCAAATCGCTGCCCGCTTGGCACGCGAATCCCTTTTATGGCTTGGCGCAGAGTTTTGCCGCTGCCGATGCCAGCGACGACAGCGATGCCAGCAGCAGCAGCAGCAGCAGCAGCAACTACAGTGGCAGCAGCAGCAGCTTTGATGCTGAAAGCGAGAGCAGCTACGAGCAGATAACACAGGCAGCAATGAAAGCCGTCAAGCGTGAGCTGCAACGTCAACGCATCCGGCATCGGCGCAGCCACAGGCTTCAGTACTTTGTTCGCGCCCAGCAGCAGACGGATGCGGCGCCCGAGTGGGAGAATCCATGCGGCGGCGTCTATCAGCCCGATCAGCTGCCGCCCAAGAAACTGGGCATCTCGGCGCAGGCCAACAAACGCAATGTGAGTTCAAAATGCCAAGTGAAAGCCAGCCAAAGCAAAGTCCATGAAACTGGTTCAATTCACTAATGTTATATATAGTAAATGATTATATTATTATAATATAAAAACAATTCTCTCTCTCTCTTTGGCTCTCTCTCCTTGCAGTATTTGACGATTCTGCGGAACAACATGATAATCGAACAGAATGACATACGACAGGCGGCCAGGCTGGACTACGGCGACAATCAGGCCTGGCAGATCGAGTACACCTTTCTGCCAAACATCACGCGTCCCACAAAGAAGGTAAGCGCAGAAGCTGAAGCAGCAGAAGCATGTTTGATGCGACTGGGACCTGCTCCGCCCTGGGCGGCTTAGACCAGTTTCCGTTGACTTGCCGAACGGCATTTGCATTTGCCCTTTTGTTGTTCTTGTTGTTGTTGTAATGCAATTGACTAACTGTTGTCTCTCGCTCTCTCTCTCTCTCTCTCTCTCTCTCTTCGATTTCGACCAATTACAGGTGAAGCTGCAAACCTGGTACCGCGGCATGCAAACATTTGTGGGCAGCTTCGCGTATTTGGGCAAAGCTCAATATAAATACCAAAAGGAGCATCAGCTGCCAATTGCGAATGCCACCGAGGAGCTGCACAAGCTATTGGTGAGCGCACGGCGTGTGCTATGCGAGATTGAGACAACCATCAATGCATCCTATCCGGACATCAATGTGTCCAAGCTCAGCCACATTAGCAAGGCCAAGATGCTGGAGAATCTCAAATTCTATACGCCCGCAGATGGCAGCAAGGAGGCCGATAAGCGTGATCTCAAGTTCACCAAGCAGCGTTACTTCCTGTATCTGAACAATATGCGAAAATCGCTGCAAAAGGCGCTGGCCAAGTCGCGGCGCAATCACAGCGGCGAGGGCCATCAACAGAACAGCTCGTCCGTCTCCAATTCACGGCAAACGCTCAGCCTGGAGAGCATCGAGAGCGGTCGATCCGGCCAATCATCAAGCCACTCGAGCCACTCGACAGGCGCTGCGCAGCGGCTGCGCAACGATAGCGGCTGCTCGAACTTTGGCGATTGTTAGGCCCGAGCCAGAGCATTTCCATTCCACTCGAATGACATCTGACCTGCATCCAGTATTATAGCGCCCCCAGTGCTGTGCACAGTTCCTAGTTGCGCGACCATTGAAGAAACCGTGAATTTGACAAATGCCATTATCTAATGATATATAATAATAATGTTTATAGTATTTATGAGTATCTCTCGAACACCAATCCAGTCCCTCTCTTGCCCAGCACCCTCTTAGAGCTTAACTTATTTATTTATTTTATATTTATTATGCTACAACTATTTAGTATTATATCCAAGTATAGAGTCACAGCAAATTCCGTTGAGCGGATAGTTATGATTACACACACACACACACACACACACACACGCACACCTACATAAGTATTTATTTATTGTTCAAATGACATCTGATCATTCCCAGATAATTTCTAAGTCTTAATTTAGTAATGTTTTACGTTTACTTGAAAAAATTAAATAATTTATTTATTTATTTTATTTATAGTATTTTTTTTTCATTATAGTATATTATTTATTTTATTTATAGTATTTTTTTTTACATATTTATTGCATTTTATTTATACACATAATTTATTTAATCGTTGTACAATTGTAAGCTTAAAAGACAACAACAAAAACTATAACAACATCATCATCACCAACAACAACAACAACAACAACAACAACAACAAAACATCTACAAGAAACTTATGAAAAAAAAAAATGCTTAGATACGCTGTGATTTATTTTAAGTAATTAATTACACTCTTTTTTTTAATAGTTCTTAGTGTGAATGAAACAAATGTAAATTAAACCAGAGTATTTGTACTATATTTATGCCACAGCAAACGTCGATGCAAAAATCATTCAAAGCAAAATCCATGAATAAAAAAAAAATAAATACAAAAATGAACAAAAATCAAAATAAAGAAAGAAAGAATGAAAAATTTAAAAACAGCTTTATTTATTATTCAAATTTAATGTATATAAGTGCACAAATGCCTGTACATATATGTATGTGTATGTGTACATATGTGTGTATGCATATGTATATATGCATCTCCCTCACACATATGCAGTGTTGCCAAATCAGCTTTTTTCCCGTCTAATCTGGCTTTTTTTGAAAATTCAATTGCCGGTAAAAGTTCAAAAACAGCGGACAGCGGGAATTCTGGCTTTTTTATTATTAAATTTTATTTTGTAATATTATTTAACATTTTTTTGGGAATTCATGTACAATGAAGTGTGGTCAATGGTAGTTAAATTAAAACCAAAAAGTTCAGTATAAGCAAAAATGGCAAAATGTGTGGCTTAACAGTCAAGAACTCAAATGCTGACTGCGAAAAGACTTAAATGAGAAGAAAAGAATAGATATAAATATATAATAGATAATAGATATATAATAGATAATGGATCTGGGAGTTCTGTGAAGATTCACAAAACAAAATGTTCAATCATTATTAGAAGCATTTTTGTAACATATAATCTTTATAATTTTGCTTCCGATATTGCCGATACATATATAAAATATAGCATTCTGATTGAGGAATCAATTTATCTAAGTGCAGAAGAAATGCTGTCGTGGTTAAGAGTTGAAAAAAAAAAATAATAAAAATAAATAAAAATAAAAAATTTTAAAATATGATTGACACTACGGAAGAATGCGATATAGATAATAATTGTCACGAATAGGACGAAACTCTGAGCTTTTCGTAAAAAGAAACCCTTAAAATAAGGCAAATAACTTCAGCATTTTTATCCAATTTTTTTTTTTTCACAAAATTTCAGCTTTTTTTTTTTTAAGTATGTTTTTTGTTCAACAAAAGTTGGCAACGCTGCACATATGTATGTATGCCAAGGCAGTTTATAAGCATTGAAAGCTATCTTTGAAAGTAAATCTAAAACAGACAAAAAAAAAAAAAAATTGTTCTGTTTTATTTCCAATTCAGATAAAAATATATAAAAATAAAAGTAATAATAATAATCGGCTATTAGTATATACAATCCATCTTGAAGGTTAATGCGAAAGCCATACAAAGGGATTGTTTTTAGGCCGAGAAACAGTTATGCCGATAACCTGACTGAAAGTATTTAAAGCACTTTGACCTACCTCAACAGCCAGCATAAAGAATGAGCTAACATACATGTATATATGATCCAGAGTTATTATCAGCATCGTATAAAGTCCAATGATATAATCAGGTATTGGATAAAATAACTAATAACTAATAACTAATAACTAATAACTAGAAATACAAATTCATATGAGTTAACTGTGCCATATAATTATGTTATTTTATTTTTCAGATATTTTTAAGTGAAGTAACGCTGAAGAGAAATTTTGCATAAGGAAGCTAATAATACGAAATTGAAACTAAATTTAAATTAAATTTAGTATCTATATGAAGTAAACATTAAAATACAAATTAGAGAAAAATAATTAAGGTAAGATATATAGGTGATATCAAGCTAATAATACGAAATGAAAATTTTATATAAATATGCAAGTTTCGAGTTTTATTGTTAATATGTCGTAAAAATTTATATTATTATCCTTTATAGAAATTTGAAACCTATGCTTACGCACGGATTCAACATTTAATAATAATCAATAATAATTGAAAATAAATCAAATAAATAAAAAACTAGTAAAAATCAAAGAAAACTATAATAATAAATTATATAAATAAAGTAATTAATAAATAAAAATAATAATAATAATATAAATATAAATGTATAGCAAATAAATAAAAATAAATAAAAAATAATAATAAACAAAATAAATTTGAAAAATAAAAACAAATAAATAAATAAAAACAGTAAATATTAATTAAAAAAAAAAAAAACAATAATAATTATAAGCAATATAAATTAATTAATTAATCAATCAATAATAATAATTTAGAATTATAAAGATAAGAAATTATGAAATTATATTAAATAAAAATATAATAATAATAAAATATAAATAGAGCAAATAAATAAATAAATTATAATAATAAAAATAAATATACAAACATAAAAAGTTAATACAAATAAATTAAATAAAACAATAATAATAAATAATATAAATAACAAAATAAATAAGTTAATATTAAAAATAAAAATATATAACTATAAAAATAAATATATAAAAACTTATTAAACCATTTAGGCAAAACAATAATAATTAGCAATATAAATGAAGTAAGAAATTACTCAATAATAATAAAAAAATAAATAAATAAATAAATATAAATACATAAAAAATTAATTAAAACAATAATAATAATAATAAACAATTTAAATAAAAGTACAAATAAATCAGTTATAATAATCAAATAAATTAATACAAGTAATAGCATAATAAAGAATAATAAATAAAAAAATCAAATAGTTTTCGTAACCATGCGATTTCAATCCATATATAGCTCTACATATATACAAGCAGAGCAGTTCTGACTCGCAGCCAGAGCAAATATTTACGTGTTAAGCCAGACACTATATCTGCGGAGGCATTGAGCTGAAGAAAAGATCATCAAACTTCGCCGGAGGGGCGGAGGAGGGTCGAGGCGAGAAGTTTAATAACCTTTTGCTGCTCGTCGACTGAATGGGGGGAGGGCATATCGGGTTCGTTTGTGACAAATATATCTTATTGGCACACTTAATTGCCCGTTTCCGGTTAAACAGGTGCATGGAGTTGCTTCCGGTCGCAATCGGTCGTGCAGCGATAAGTGAGGAATCTGCAATATCGTAATTGGCATTATCAGGCAATGGGCCGAGCGTTGGTCAAGTGCCGTGTATTAAGCATCGAGGCGTCTGTTTTACAAATACCAAGTATTTCCGTTTCCACTTTACGTGCCGCGTCTGGCACAAACAACTGAAGGCTGGCGCGGAAGCCCCATTAATGGCCCGCCTTATCAGCCGTTGTCGCGATTAATCATGCAGCAGGCATGCAAGCAAACAAATGGATTAAAATAGTTGCAATCGCCGTGAAATGCTTGCATTGAGTGCCCTCAGCTTGATGCGCATACGACGCGTTGCCCGCGCACCTACGTATCGCAGACACGCACCCACGCGTTTAGCCGGGACACAAACCACAAAAAGCATAGCATACGCTTAGGTGCGGCCCAGTCAACTGTGGACTGCTTGCTTAAGCGAATATTTTATGGCAACTTAAAGCATGATAGTTCAAAAGTGTTTCATAGGTGGCGCCTTTAAGCTTTTGGGCTGCTGTTAACTCTGGGAAATTATTCACTGTCATATATTTCCCACTGTTAGTCCACTGTTAGCGTTTCGAATTCATAAACGCATTGTATAATGGGCCGTAATACGCTTGCCACGCCCACTCATTCTGCCACAAATATGTTTGCTAGATTTCTTGCCAGCATCTAAATGTGAAAACTCAGATAATGCCATGCCATCTTGCACGCACACGCACACGCACACGCACACTCATGGAATGTTTTCTACATACATCATAAATTCAATTAGGAATGCATTGTAAATATTGTCACACCTTTTTGACTAAAGTCAACACGCATGGCCAAAGCACTACAAAAGTTTTTAACTTTTCGCTCCATTTAGTTAGCTTTGTTCAAATTGTTGTTGTTGTTGTTGCCGCTACACAAGCAAATTTGCTTGTAAATTCTTCAAACTGCGTGTCTAAATTACCAAAAATCAAACACGTTTTATTGAAAGAAAATTTAATTACTTTTCTTATTCTTTTCTAGTTTTTATTCAAGTGTGAAACACAAAATGCAGCAAAATAGAAAAATATTTGTATTAATAAACTTGATTGCATTGTATGTATTTTGCTTTGTCTTTCAATATGAATCTCAATTAATTTGAAACAAGTAAGAACGTTGCAGTTAGGCGAAACTAACAGCGATATACTCTGTTCCCATAGGTGCATTTTATTTATTTAATAAACATTTAATTAACGAAATATTTCGGCAATTAGCAAACGTACATAGCAAGCAACAAACGTTTTTCCTACACATACATACAGATTTTTACATGTACACACTATACGAGTACACACACTATTTTCTATGTATACATACAAAAGTTTGGATGCCAGAATATTCTAAGAATTGTGACTGAATTGGGAATTTTTCGATGGTTACTTTAGTTTTGTCAAAAGGCGCTCTAGCAATGCCTTATTTGGTTTTAGTTAACACAACCTAGGTCAGGGCAGTGGCGCTGGTGGTAAGCGCTATGCAAGCTATACTTGGGTGCGTGGGTTCGAATCCCGCAGAAAACTTTTTTTCAAAAATTATTTATTTTATATTTTTTTTATATTTGTATATTTATTATAAAATGCTTGCTGCCAATTGATATTCATTTATAAACATAAGCATATGAATTGTGCATTTAAGTAAAAACTAAAACTGCTTTATGCTTTCCGATTTGCGACGCTGTGTGGCAGGCAGTTTTTCTATGCATGCATATATGTATGTATGTATGTACACAGATGTTTGTATTTGTGTATACACATCCAAGTGTGTATACATATTGCAAGAAGTGCGATTGTGTTGTTTTGTTACGTCACAAGCTGCTGATCAGCTGATCAGCTGGTCAGCTGCCATCATAACAATTGCTACTAAGCTATTATATGCATGAATTATGCAGTTGGCCACAACAAACTTCTTTGCCGATTTGCCACGCCCACAGTGGGCGTAGACGCATAATTTTTTGCCAGTTCTTAGAAAGGGCCGAGGCTAACATGACTGCAAAATTTGGTTGCTTACATTCCAAAAATGCAAAAATTACAGGGTATTTTTCGATATGCCACGCCCCCAAAGAGGCTGAAAAATTATTTTTGGGTCATCGATAGAGGAGGACATTAGTAACTGAACCATCCAAATTTCAAGCTTCTAGCTCTAAAACTGTAGGAGATATAAACTTTTGCGGTTTGCCACGCCCCCTGTGGGCGTAGATATATCCACCATAGCTTATTAGTCTTGGGTTGTCAACCCGAGTATACATGCAAAATTTCAAGTCTCTAGTGTCAATAGTGTTCAAAATATAGCACAATTTGAAAAATCTCTATATATTCAGGTCCGATTTGCCACGCCCCCAATGGGCGTAGACATAAAACTTTTTGATCGATCTTCTTAGAATCATAACATTAACTCACATGCAAAATTTCAGCGTTCTAGCTTTAACGGTGTAGAAGATACGTATTTCCCGATTTGCCACGCCCCCAATGGGCGTAGATATATCCGCCATAGCTTTTTGAACTTGGGTTGTCACCCCGAGTATACATTTTAAATTGCAACTCTCTAGCTCATCATCTAGTATGATAACTTCACTATGGGCGGAAGAGTTTTCCGATTTGCCACGCCCCTAGTGGGCGGATCGGGAAAATTTTAAAATCTCTATATATTCAGGTCCGATTTGCCACGCCCCCAATGGGCGTAGACATAAAACTTTTTGATCGATCTTCTTAGAATCATAACATTAACTCACATGCAAAATTTCAGCGTTCTAGCTTTAACGGTGTAGAAGATACGTATTTCCCGATTTGCCACGCCCCCAATGGGCGTAGATATATCCGCCATAGCTTTTTGAACTTGGGTTGTCACCCCGAGTATACATTTCAAATTGCAACTCTCTAGCTCATCATCTAGTATGATAACTTCACTATGGGCGGAAGAGTTTTCCGATTTGCCACGCCCCTAGTGGGCGGATCGGGAAAATTTTAACACTTTATAATTCGGGGACATATATGAGTATATGTTTAAAATTTCAAGTCTCTAGCTCTAATAGCGCCAAAAAATATTGCGTTCATACGGACAGACGGACAGACGGACAGACGGACGGACAGCAAGACGGACATTGCACAAACCCAATATACTCTTTTTCCCTTTTTAAGGGAACAGAGTATAAAAAAAGCAAATAAATAAAAAAATTACATTTATTAAAAGCCAAAGCATTGACATCAGTAAAAGGCTGTGCCTGAATATACATACATACTACATACATACATAAATATAGTATATATATATACTAAATTGACTATTATTACGTATTATGTATAAAAAATGTATATACAAAATATAAACAAAATTATTTAAATAATGTTTTAACTTCTCTTGTCTAATCTAAAACAACAGAAAAAAGTCAATATCAAATCTCATCAAATTTCAAATAAATTCAACTAAAGTTGCATTAATCATTAATTTTTTATTAAATCTATTTTTGAATTTTCTTCTTATGTAATTCGGCAGAATGCAAAAATTGATTTAATTAAAAATTAAGCATTCCTAAATACAAAAACAGTAAAATAAAATAAAATAAGATATAAACACACACACAAAATAAACAAAATGCTATCAAATTGTGATGCAAAAATGTTTGTTAATCTATTAAGTGTTGCAATGTAAATACTTATATTCATGATGTATATTTATTAATAACATAACTCTTTAAAAAGAGGAATTGCCTGAATTCCTCCATGCCAAACTGTCAGACTAGGAGTGAAAAAAAAAAAAAAATAAATAAATAAATAAATAAAAAAATAACTCTCCTACTCAGAGGAATAGTGTTTGTGTGCGCCTTTTATCTGTATCTCTCAGAAATGAATGGGACAAGTGAGTCGGATAACTGTTATTCGGGGTCTCTGATATTTAATGAAATAAATTGATGTATGTTTTAGGCTTGAGCACAACGTAAATAAACAGCTTTAACAATTGTATTAAATCAAAATGGATAAATATAAATTGTTATTTGACAAATAGTTTAATACAGCAATGTTTTTTTTTTTTTTAAATATCAAAATGTTTGAGCTTAACTAAGATTTGAAGCAGCTAACGCAGAATTTGCCTCAGTAAATTTATGAAGATTGACAATCTTCGCTAGCAATCAAACTACAAGAATAAGTACTAATAATAATAATAATAGTAATAATAATAATAATAATAATAATAATAATAATAATAATACTAATAGTAATCATCGAAACAGACGTTTATTTGCAAATCATGCTCACACAAAATAATTTCCACTCAGGCCAACTTCTTCAGTGAGCTTGCAAAAACTCTAAGACTTATACAAAAAACTGACCAATTAACTATCACTACAAACTATGCTCTCGTTCCAAACACATCACACTCACTGGACAGATAACAGCAGCAGCAGCAGCAGCAGCAGCAGCAGCAGCAGCAGCAGCAGCAGCAGCAGCAGCTAGAGACTTGAGAGAATTTATCCAGCTCACACGCAACTGAGTCGCTTCATCTTCTTGGCCACAAGAATAGTCCACACGAAGAGAGAAATTTAGTAACATCTCTGATATGATAAGATGTGCAATTAGATATTTTTGTTTGTGTGCATGAGGCTTTTGGTCTCAAGTTGAAGTCGTCATACAGCAAAGGCGAACAAGAAAAACATTTATAAATGTAAATTAAAATTGAAATACTAAATAATTGTATAAGCTTTTATATTATACATGTATATGTAACTTTTCTTATTTTTTTTTAATTTTGAGTAAATTAAAAAAAAATAATAATAATAATAATAAAAAGAAATAAAATATTCAAATAATATTAAAACTAACTTCTTTTTATTTGTATATTAATATATATATATACCATATAAATCATTTAAAAATGTTACTTTTTTTTTTTTTAATTATAAGCCTGTGTTTTCTTATTTATAAAGATATATAAATCTTTAAAAAATAAATACGTAATTGAAAAAAAATTTCACATTTGCTTTAGCTGCATTCAAGCTGTGTCAACAATATATAATATATCAGAGCAGCTGAAAAAAATCCCGCTTTCATTCTGAGCTGAGGCACTTTGGTTCCTCTTATTTTCGTATTCGTATTCTTCTGATAACACATACATATAATCTGTGCTTAGGGAACAATACATAGACAAACCCAAAAATGAGTAAATTTCTTTCCGATCACGAACGAACTCGTTGAAGAACCGATGAAATCCGTTGCGCTCTGAGTTTTTTTCTCAAAGTGTGAGTGAAAGACTTTTATTTGCAGGCATTGAGAGCTCTGATATTATATGATTTAATGTGTATAAAAAAAGATTAAAAAAAAAAAAAAAAAAAAAAAAAAAAATATATATATATATATATATATATATATATATATATATATATATATATATATATATATATCTATATATATATAAGAATAAGTCAATTTAAGATTATATTAGAATAAATCTAAATAAATAAAATATAAATAAATTGAATAGATAAATAATAAAAAAAAAGAAATGATATATAACAATAATTATTATATAATTTAAATTAAATAAAAAAATATATATAATTTAAATTAAAAGCAAAAATTGAGAATCTGCATTATAAATAAATTTATGAATATGTACGATATTATTTAACGTGAGCAGAAAATAAATAAGTAAAAATAATTAATTTAAAATCATTGTTCAAATCAATTTTTTTTTATTTTTTATTTATTTATTTATTTTTTTTTTTTTTTCAACAATTCAAATGAATGATTTATGAATGATGCTGAAATACTTAAATAATATTTTTTATTTATTCATTCTACTTTCTACTTGAATAAATTTCATTTTAATGAAATTTAATTTAAAATGGATTTTTTTTTGTTTGGCAAAAACTCAAATTAATAATGCGCAATAAAAAGTATTTGTTAAGTGCTTATTAACACAAACTAATTGCATCATGGTTCACTAATGTCACGGACTATATTTGGCTTGCGAATTGGGGCGTAGCTGGTCAGTCGGGTAGATAAAATGGCTCAATCGGCTCGTTGATATTATTGAGATAGATTCAGTGTGTATTTATTTAGGCCGCAGAGTTGGTTTTTTGTTGACACTAGCCAATTGCAATAAATGAATACAAAAAGTAATAATAAAAAAATTAATGGCAATATGAACTCTGTTCACAGAGTTTGTAACTTCTGGTCAATTTATTGCATTGCTTTGACTGTGGCCAATTGGTTTTCTATAAGCCTTCAATGGTCAACTTTCTCTTAAGCTTCGAATGGACCAAGTTGAAAGTTGCAGAAGTTATATTGCGGGCACTTAGCACTGCGACCTCGGACTGCAGGCCGTAAGGCGAAAGGCGAAAGGCGAAACATGTTTCAAATGCAATTAATGTAAGACTCTCCACAGATGCGAGGGCACGTCAACAGTTGCTGGCTGAAATTGAATTCGATATATGCAGATAATTTGGGGAACTGCTAATTGATGCCCATCCAGAGCATATAGAGCTGGACGAACATTCGGACTTAATAAAGTTGCAGTTGACAGACTTTTGAGCACATCGATATGAAGGACAAATTGCATATCGGATCTCCGACCAATTTGCTCACAAAAAACAAAAAAAAAGCGGGCAGAGAAAATCAAAGTAAATGAAAAGAGACCATTGGACGAATGCATGAAACACAATATACATATATTTATATATATATATATATACAGATGCAGTTACTATATAAGTGAAGTGGGGTTGATTGAAGTATAAGGACATAGTAGTCTGCATCTCGACTGCCCTACATAGCAGCTGGCCCCTATGCTCCTAATGATTATAACTTGGTTACGATGACGACAGTGACTGGCTGACTGGCTGACTGGCTGTCGGAGTGTCTGACTGTCAGACTGTCAGGCGGCTTGGATATATTACGAACAATGTTGGCGCCATTAAAACTAACGAGATAGCGGCGTGCCATTTTTAATGAATATCAGGTTAATGAATATTTTATAGAAATAACGACGATGCCAACGCAGCTAGCTGCTGCTGCTGCTGCTGCTGCTGCTGCTGCTGCTGCTGCTGCTGCTGCTGCTGCTGCTGCTGCTGCAGTTGAAATGCAAAAGCGAATAATGCTGGCCACTCGCTCTCGATTGGTCGATTGGGCTGTTGAGCCAGCTGCTGATACATTTTGATGGAGTTCAGCTGTTGACAGCGTGCTCAGTTCAGGCAGGAGGCGAAGAGTGGGAGTGGGACAGAGTGGGTTGAGGCAGAGACTGGGATGTCGTTCTCGTTTCTTGTGGCTGCAGTCAATAAAAATTGCATTGCATAGCTGAAGGGGCACGTACTTTAATTTTGCTTACTTCGTGAATGAGTACAATTGAAATGAATAGAAATGTGTGTGTGTGTGTGTGGCGAAATGGAAAGAAAAAAAATGAATAGAAAAAGAAAAAGCAAGTCAAGTCGAGGAATCGTCTCTATGTTGTGGCCGTCGTCGCATTATTTTGACCACGCTACGTGTGTGCCACTGACAAATTGAGCGTGGGCGACGTCTTGACGCTGCCCGCTCACCAAAATATGTGCAACAGCAACAGCAGCAAGAATAGGAGCAGGAGCAGGAGCAGGAGCAGGAGCAGGAGCAAGAGCAGGAGCAGGAGCAGGAGCAGGAGCAAGAGCAGGAGTAGGAGGAGCAACAGCAGCAGCAGCAGCAACAACAGAAGCAACAGCAGCAACAACAGCAGCAGCAGCAGCAGGAGTAGCAGCAGCAGCAGGAGTAGCAGCAGCAGCAGCAGCAGCAGGAGTAGCAGCAGCTGTTAATGCATCTGCCAGAGACCACAAATGGGTGTCTTGCCTGCAATGCGTTCGCCTAGGCGTATTTACATGCGAATACGTAAAGCTCAGTCAATTATGCACATTAATGCCGCAAGCCGCAAAACCGAGTCCTTTCGCCTTCGCCTTCGCCTTCGCCTTGCCTAAGCAGCCAGAGGCAACATCTGAGCAACGGAGTTTCGTAGCGCCGTCTTCCTGCTTAGGCGTTGGCCTTTGATTCGGTTGCCAACGACTTTTGCCCGTTGCGCTAGTTAATCGTAAAGTAAACATGGAATGAGCTTACAGCGGCCAGCTAGCTAGCAAGCCAGCTCATCTGCATATGCTATATATATAAATATATATATGTATAAGCTATATATACATATGTATATTCAACTGTCTTGAAACGTTGAATGAGCTGGATCAATGGCTGCAGCGCCGAAGCTACTAAATGGACACTGCATTGAAGAGCGCTCTGCAACTGCAGCTGTTGGTGTCTAGTCAATCTTGGCTTTATCTCTCCCGCACACACACACACTCACACACACAATCATCAGCTTACGCTTTTAACTATTGCACAACTTTGACAACTTTGGCTGCCCTTGAAACAATTCACATTCAGTACACAAATCAAAGAAGTCTTCCATCCTTTTTATGTTTAATGTTTAATCAAGTAATTTAGAAACAAGCTGGGATTAGCTACAGACATGCATATTTATAGCTTCTCATCTCGATTGTCTCAGCTGGCTGCTGATTAGCTG
The DNA here is from genome assembly GCA_030914335.1 of Drosophila borborema. Classification (NCBI taxonomy): domain Eukaryota; kingdom Metazoa; phylum Arthropoda; class Insecta; order Diptera; family Drosophilidae; genus Drosophila; species Drosophila borborema. The sequence goes on along the minus strand of JAUESP010000311.1, from coordinate 2,426,987 downwards.
CCACGCCCACTGCTGCATCTTAATGATGCCATAAAAGTGAATTTTCACAGCAGTTTCAGGCATTAAAGCCGGCAGTCGCAATTTCTATTCGATATTCTTTTTCACATTACAAATCATATTATGGAATGAAAATGTCAATGACAGTCCGTTTGAAGCTGATGAGAGCGCTTTTTATAACTTGAACCTATTGAATAAAACGGGTGTGTAGGGTATATGGGTTATGGTGAAAATATGCATATGTCACATCATAATACTCATAGACGGGCAAATACAAGTTGCATATGGAAAAACGGAGCTGAGACGATGTTACTAATCTGTCTTTCAGTTTGTCAGTCTGCTCGTCTGGCTATCCATCTGTAAGTCTGTCTATCCGCTCGTCTGGCTACCCATCCGTTCGTTTATCCTTCTGTAAATCTACCCATCTATCAGTCCACTCATTCATCAGCCTATTCGTTTTCCAACCTCCTGTTCATCAGTCCAGCCACCTATCCGTTTATACATCTATTCATTCATCCATCTATCCGCGTTTCACTTCGTCTGCTAGTTCACTACATCCGTCCATCGGTCTATCCGTCCATCCGTCTATCCATCCATACCTCCCTTAAGCCATTCTTCTATCCAACCTGCTGTTCATCCGTCTATACATCTATTAGTTCTCCCGTCTATCCGTCCATCCTTCTATCTGTCCATTCTTCTATCGTTCCATCTTTCCATCCATTCATTCAGCTATCCAACCTCCTGTTTATCCATCTGTCTATCCGTCCATCCCTCTATCCGCGTTTCACTTCGTCTACTAGTTCACTGCTAGTTCAGTTATCCATCTGTCTATCCGTCCATCCGCCCGTATCAGCTCAAAAATTACAACAAATTTACTGTGTTTTTTCTACAATGAATATACAGATGAGTTATATTTCGGATATCTTCTATCTTATTTTCTATTAACTTTTGAATATAATTAATTAACATAATTATCACTCTCATCATTCATTTATAAATATCTTTAATACACTCTCAAAATGTGATTTAAAATATCCATTTCGAAGAAAATTCATCCAAAGCCGCATAATTTGCTAAAAAAGCTAAAAGCTTCGCAGTCTACAGGGTATCACTTTGTCGATCACATATCAGAGTATTGTATTACTTATTCCGTATGCAATTGACTGATAATTTTATCAAGAATAAAAATACGCTCAAAGGCATACCCATGCAGCTGTAAAAATATGTTGGAAAAACTGCAGAGCCACGGAAAAAGTTGCATTTTTTTCGAAATTGGAAATCAAAAGCCGATGATTTATTTATTTTTTTTTTTTTCTTTTTCTTTTCTATAATTAATTTTTCATGTGATAAATAAATGAAGGGAAAATGCAGTTGAGCTATGAACCCAAAGCCTTTGGAAGCTCTGTGCATAATTAATGAGCTGCATGTGTAACTGATTTATACTATATACATATATGTGTATGTGTGTGTGTGTGTGCTGCAAATAATGTTGTGCAATCAGCATTATATAGACGATGGTACTGAATGAGCGAAAAGTTCTTCAAAAATTAGCATTGACAGGCCAAACCAGAAATCCCATCAGGTTCAAAGCGTTACGAGTTTCGAGAACGGAAAGTTCCGAGACTTGATATGCAGATACATAATGTATAGAGTGGATGGGACTACGACGACTTGGGTAATTGCCATTAGTTAATGGTGTCGTTGCCGTCGAATGGCTTACAAATAATTCAATGGACTTTAAGTTGGGCCATTGATTGGCCATTGATTCGTTGCTTGGGCGAGGGCTCTGGGCGCTGGCTCTTAACTTTGGGTTGCCCGTGGTGCACGTCCTTCTGTGGTTGCTTATCCCCAAGGCTCGAGCAACTTCGCCAGGCCAAAACAATGCCCGAGTCAAATAAAGAGTGAAGGATGGAGAAAGAGAGAGGCGGAGAGAGTTGCTCACCCGCTGAGTTGGATCTCTGGCTGGAGCTGGAACTGGGACTGGGACGACAGCCGTTGGCCAGATGAAAGTGCGCAGGTGACAGAGCTCAGTTTGTGGCCAAACATCAAGATGGAAATTCAATTAAATCACATGTTTACTCATTCAACCAATAACCGAAGCCAATCTGTTTGCGTTTTCTTAAACTTCCATTGAGCATGGAGCGCCCAAAGCAGAGCAAAGCAGCTAAGCTCATCTAGCCAAGCAGAGATTGACTTTTGTTTGTGAACAAAACACAAAATTGGAGTTGGCTAATCAATCAGGAATCAAAGGCGACCAACACAGAAAATTGCTTCGAACTGAATACTTTTTTTTTTTTTTTATAGAAAGCAATTTATTATTTATTGTATGTCAAAGCATTTAAGCAGGCAAAACCAAGTGCGGTTGCTAAAGAGGAAGAAAATTACATTTTTTTATATATATACAATATATACAATATAAATATTCATTTAACTTATGTTTACTATCAAAGTATTTTTTAATTTATAACTTAACGAAGCTAATTGAATATTATATACAGATTCCAAAGAATATTCCATAGAATATTCAACTGAATATAATGGCTATAGTTAGGAGGGTTTAGTTAAATTCAAAGCCGATATTCAAAATATAACAAAATTCAAAATTATATTGAATGCATTTGAAGAATCTAGCTCTTAAGAGTTCATACTCAATCGCTCTCGCTCTGATCAGAGTACTTCGGTTCTTTTTGATTATGAATTGAACTATTCCTGTTATGCTCTTTTCGCAAAGTTCAACTGGGGAGTAATACGATTGACGTTCGCGCAATGAGACGCAGTAAGTAAGCAGATAACTTAAAGAGTCTATGCAAACTATATTCCCATTCACATGCATATGCACACATTCACACTCATGTCAGCTGCTGATGTGCGATAGCGAAGAGAACTCTCGCATACATGCCCATACCTACTCAATAGACTATTTGCTTTTACCTGAGCGACAAAAGGAAAAAACTGAAAATAAAAGTTTCTGTCCGTTCGTGAACACACTCTTTGCCGAACCGATGCAATCTGTGGCTCTTTGAGTTTTTTCTTAAAGAGTGAATGAAACGTTCAGTAGATATGAAATAAACAAGAGAAGCATATCGGCTGATCTACTAAGAGACTTTTGTATATCTTTAAGTCAAGTTTTTGCTTTTACGTTGAAGTTTAAGAGCTACTCAAAATTTGTATACACCCTTCAGCTATTGCAAAGAGAAGTTCAAATTATACATATGTATATGTCGGAGATATATCGCCCCGCTACATCAATTCTCTGTTATTCTTCTCTTTCTTTTTATTCAACTTCTCGAAGTTTTTGATCAATATGTTCGACTCTTCACCTAGACCTGCCAACTCGGTCCCTTTTCAGCAACATCAGGCACTTCGTGCAGCAGCAGCTATATTATTTTAAAGTATCGATTTGGGCGTTCTGCCAACTTAGATAGCAAGTCCGATAACTACTCTAATAATGTCACGACATATATACCATAAATATATAATACAAATATTCATTTCAGCTCAAACTACCTGTTCATGACATGCAGAAACAAACAAACATTGACATGACCATTCACTTAGGCAAAGTTTAAACAAATTGAGCTACAGCTGAGCTAATTCGCATATCAATCAATAATCAATCAAATCATTGCAGCATTCTCAGCCCAGTCACCAACACATACGTCGCAATCTTAGCACACATATTGCTTATTTATTCCTTATTTATTTCACATCAAAATCAGACGCAACCAAATATAGCAAGTTAATTCAATTTTAATTGCAAGTGTCACTAAAAATCATGAATATTCTGTGTTCACTTCATACTCCCTATTCAGTTTACAAAGTTTATCTTAATTGTGAGCATCTCTTATCAACATAGATACTCCAGCTATACTCTAGTCAGTTTAACAAACTTTCTGTCAAACTATTAGCATATATGTACATGCATGCATGCATGTGTATAGCCAATTTAGACAATTTGCAGCAGCTGCAATAATCAAACTATATTTAGTTTCTAATAAACTCGAACGTCAGAAAGAAACATGCAAAACACGAGCAGCATCAGAGGGCACTACTGACTGCAATCTCTTTACGCATAATATTTTGTGTATTGAAGTTAGTACAAAATAAATTATGTTAACATTAATAATATTTTTTGATTAGATTATGTTTAAGTACATTTCAATTTTAATATTTTGTTGTTGTTTTTTTTTTTTTAAGTATTTAAGTAATAATAAAATTAATAATAATAATAATAATAATAATAATAAAGTAAATTTCAATTTTAATTTTTTATTTTATTATTTTTTTTTTTTTAAGTAATAATAATAATAATAATAACAATAAATTATTGACTTTACGAACATTTAATTTAAATTAATTTGAACATTCCCAATAAAAAAAAAAATCATGAACAAAAAAAAAATATTTTTTTAAATATTAATATTTAATTTATTTTCCTTTTGCAATTTATCAGTTGTCATTAATATTTTCATGAATGATTAAATTTTGTTATTTTCTATTACAAACCTTAGGAAGTGCGTGTTTCTATTTGTTAAAAAAAAAAAAAATATATATATATATATATATAATAATAATAATAAATTAAATAATTAAAAAAAAATTTAAAAAAAGTATAAATAAATCAATTATATTTGTATTATTTTTGAATAGCATTTTTCTTCCCACAATTTTTTTTTTAAATATCTACTATTGCTTTACTATTATCTTAGCGAACTATTAAATTTTGTAAATTCTTTTTTTATGTTATCTCAAAATGAAATGTAAATAAAATTAAAAATAATTTAATAACTATATAATTATTAAATAGTTTTTATTTATTTATTTAGTGTAGTTTTGCGAACAACTAAACACGCCTCCTTCTGTCTATTACACGCTTTTAACAAAACCTTTATACCCCTATATTCCATTTTCATCGTAATAGTCTTTCAATTAATAATCTACATTTTTCATCCATATAAAGAGTTTGAAGACTTTCAATCTATTGGGCTAACTGCAGCTGCTGCTGTTAACTTGATGTACAATAACTCAACAACAGTTGAGTCAAACGCGAATTCTCTTAGTTGATCTAATTGAATATCTCGTGTGTTCAGTATCTCACCTCGGCTTCCACACAAAATTGGCTGAACTGAAACGTATTGCATATGTGAGAGACTTGTGTGCTTTGACAAATGCATGCATATGCTATTTGTTAAATTTGATTAAGATATTGCAGCTAGAACAAAAGTTATTCAACAATTAGTTATCCATTGTCAAGCAGAGCGCGTGCTCATCATGCGTGTGTATATGTAAATGTGTATGTGTGTGTGTGTTGTTATTGCAATTTGCATTGCAAAGAAATATCAAGTGTGCGCTGGGTTCAAGGTATTTCCTGGTCGAGCACTCTCATCCACTCTTGCAGTTCAACTGAGTTAATGTAATTATTATTATTTCTTTTATAATTCAATACAAATCAGAAATCTGTGCCAATTCAAGCTTTGATTTGGTCGCAGTTTGGCCAAAACGTATTCAATTGAACTTTAATTTAAAGCAGAGTTGGAAACGCGTTGTCCTTGCTGCAAGGAAGTGCCAGTCCAGACGCAAAACAGTTGCCACAGCATCGCAGCTGAATCGTGCATCAATTGTCGAGATAACAAAAAATACATTGTCTGCCCTCCCTCAGGCCTAAGTCTAGAGAAAATGAAAAATGTAAAAATCAAAAGTAATTCCAGGCGATATTACTTAGGGATATGGATCTAGGCGTAAGCAGTAGGAAGGTGCTCATTGATTTATGTCTGCTGCTTAAGCGCGCCTGAGAACGTACGCTCCTTTGGGCAGTTTTGCTAACCAGTTGGGGATATAAACTAGAATGAAAAAAAAAAAAAAAAAAATAGGAATAAGAATAGGAATAAGAATAAGTCATCATGCTTTAGCCAGGCGAGAGCAATAAAATGCCACTTGCAGCACGTTTCGGCGGCAGAGAAAGCAGCTGAAAGGGACAGTGAATGGGTGAGTGAGAGTGAGAGTGAGAGAGAGAGAACGATATAAAATGTAGAAATTGGGTCAAGTTGGTGTTTAATGAATGGGGCGTTACAAGGGAGCAGACTCGACGCGAAGCCAGTTGCCCTCGTGTTTATCCCAAATATTGTCTGCCGTCTGAGACAGCTGAAAAGAAGGAAGAACTATTTTGGCACACGGTTCATTTGTCTATATATGTGTGTGTGTGTGTGTGTGTGCGTGTGTGTGTGTGCGTGTATGTGTGTGCTCGTCTTCAATAAAAGTCCATAAAACGGACAAGGCCAGACTTGTAGTTTTGCAGCGTATGACGACGTGGCAGACGCCTGGCTAAAGTCCTGGCACGCACACAGCTGCTGAGCAAGGGCAACCCAGACATGGCTGACCGACTAGCGCCCAGGCAAAGCCACAAGCCGCATCAGAGCCAGAGGCAGAGACAGAGCTGGAGCCAGAGAGCGAGAGTCATAGAGGGCAATGCTGGCGCATGGGGTTTTCGGAACTCGCTATAGGAAGACGCCGATGTACGGCGAATGTACGCTGCATTCTGATTAGGCAAACAAAGTTAATTGGATGCGACAGGGTGGCGGATTGAAGGCCAACGAGCCAGCCAACGAGCCAGTCAGCTAGCCAGCCAACCAGCTCAACAAAGGCTAACAACAACAACAACACCTGCAACTATTAGAGAGAGCGAGCAAGTTTCGACAAGCTTATGAACATGTAGCCAGCAATCTGGACAGAGCTGTTAGCTGATAACACACACACACACACACACACACACACACACACACACATACATACACATATGCAGACCCCCAACTGCCGGTCACCTTCGAGACTCTTCAAGGTGTATCGTGGCATTGACTTTAATAACGCGAACTGAGCTTAAGCTGAATACAGTTCGAGTTCAAGTCAAGCAAGCGTAGATAATCAAAACATTTTATGCTAAATTGATTTGAAAGAAGAGTGGAAGTGGGAAAGGGAGAGAGGGAGGTACAGAGGGAGGAAGAGTGGAAGGGATAGAGGGAGGAAAGGCACAAGAAAGAGAGAGACAGATAAACAGAAGAAAGAGATCAATAATGACAGAAGAAAGAGAGGGATTAAGAGAGAAAGAGAGCTATAGGAAAAGAGAAGGAAAGACGGAAGAGGTAGAGGGAGATGAAGGCAGAAGTAATAGAGAAAGAAAGAGATGGAAGAATAATGAGAATTAATAACTGAGGGGGAGAAAGAGAGTAAGAGAGAGAGAGAGAGAGGAAAAAAGAGAGGGAAGGTTGAAGATAGAAATAATAGCGACATAGAAAGAGATAGAAAGATAGTGAGAGGAGTATGTCAGAAACAGAGGGGGAGAGAGGGAGCAAAAGAGAGAGAGGGCATTAAGTGAGTGAGACAGAACATAGGGCTATAGAGAGAAAAGGGAGAGCAAGAAGGGGAGAAATAGGAAGAATGGAAAATAGGAAATAGGAAAAGAAGAAGAGGAGAGACAAGAGACAGGGAGAGAGATAAAGACTGAAGTAATAGAGAAAGAGAGAGAGAGAAAAAATTAGCTAATGACAGAGAGACAGAGAGAGGGAGAGAGATAATATGAAAGCAAGTAGGATATATTCGGAGAAAGAGAGGGAGATTAAGTGAGAGGGACAAAGTGGCAGTATATAGTGATATAGAGAGAGGAGGGGAGACAGAGAGAAGGAGAAAGAGAAAGATTGGAAAGAGCGAGACAGAGCTTCTAAATTGTAAACAAATTACTATCATAAAAATATTACAAAAATATTGAGAATCGCATATAAGAGCAGCCATGCATAGAGACTATGAGAGAGAGAGAGAGAGAGAGAGAGAGAGAGAGATTAATATGGGAAAAATAAGTAATCAAGTAAATTATACACGGCTTACTATTATAAAGACGAAAATATTCCGAATTTTATTCAAGTGCATAGACTAAAAGAGACAGAGACTGAGTGAGAGAGCGAGACAGAGTGAGCGAGTAGCTCATAAACGCATTTCTATTTTAAAAACGAGCTTACAAGAGTATCGCATGGAAAGGCGTTCCACTGCAAAATGCATTTTAAAAATGCAAAATGCATTGCCCCATTAACAGCGCCCTCCATTTGGCCTTTGGAGAACGTTAGAAGGCATTCATACATATGTACATGTACTTACATGCATATACGCACGCAGTTAGTTTGAATTGTGGCTATAAATCATGGAGCCAAGTCAATTCATGTTGTTAACGTATAGCTGAGCTATTGAGCTATTGAGCTGCTAAACAATACGCTTTACATGCGATATCTCAATGGCTTTTGCTTCGATTTATTTGCATTCTGCAAAACTATTCACATTGACATTCAACTAACAATATACTTATCCACTTCAAAGCAGATACTCGAATGTCTGCTGGGAGCGACAACAGCAACAGCAACAGCAACAGCAACAGCAACAACCATATCAGTGACAAAGGAAAGCAACTGTTTTGCTTCCTCGGGCAGTCCTCGGCAGACATCTCTTGTGGGCAAACAAATTGCTGTCAACGGCGAAGCCCATAAAAGTAAAGTAAAATAAACAATTTGACTCGAATATAAAACACGAAAAACAGCTGTCCATCAGTGGGAGCCAAGGGGGAAGGACGACGACTATGCTTGTGTGTGTGTGTGTGTGTGAATATGAAGTGTGACTGTGACTCGCTTAGAGGCTTAATCGATTTCCAACGTGAACAATTAGTTTGAACGCAAATTGCCCGCATCGTTGAATGCGCACCAGCAACGCCAGCAACTGGGAAATGGGAAATGGGCGATGGGAAATGGGAAATGGGAAATGGGTAACGAAGGCCACTCAAATTAAGTGACATGCCGACCAAATACATAATGAATTATTTCTTAAGCAGTTAACCACAGCGTACAGTGGCCTCTAGCCAGAAAGAGAGAGAGAGAGAGAGAGAGTTTGAGGGGGGGAGGGAGCGCGAGAGAAAAAGTCGTAAGACGAAACGAAATTGGGTCAATCGAGGGCTGGGCCTTGGCTATGTGTGTAAATGGAGACCGAATCCTGCTGGACTGGATGGGAGACTGCGATTCGTTTGGGCGCCGTTAAGTAAATCAAAAACATTTGCCAACTGCCAGCGGCATGTGGCAGGAGTTGGAGTGGGAGTGGGAGCAGGAGCAGCAGTAGGAGTGGGAGTGGGAATGAGAACTGGTGCCAGGAGCCGTGACAGAGACTGAGGCAGGGACCCATGCTAAAGCGACAATTATGCTGGCTATTTATCGTCCAGACAACCAAGTGGCAAATAAATATATAAAAAAAAAATCAACAACAATACGAGCGTGTCACAGTAAAAAGGAAAATATTAATAATGACCTGCCACGCCCCCAACAGACGCCTTTTCGCATACATAAAAAATGAAGATCATTGACAGGCGGATATATTATGATGATGGTGGTGGCAATGATGGTTGTTGTTGTTGTTATTGTTGTTGTTATTGTTGTTGTTATTGTTGTTGTTGTTGTTGTGCTCTGCCTAGCAATTCGATTGCGTCTGAGCAGCTGTGCCAGCAGGACGTATGAGCGATATGCAATAGCAGCAGCAATAGACCTCTCAGACTCTGGGGGAGGGGCGTGGTGGGCGTGTTGAATAAAGGTTAAAAGGCTTATAAATAATGATGTTTGCCAAAAGCAAATTGTTCGACAAACGGCCGGAAAACAGCTCTGACACATATTGATAGATATGATTTGTAGGCGGCATTACGTCGAGTTATAACCGTTAAGTATTCCATTGGAATGGCTCACGAAACTTTACTATTTACTCTACGTATTAGCTAATTCGCATTATGCCGTCTGCTGGATATCTTCTAGTCAATCACAATGCTGACGCGACACGCTCCTGGCCCAAAAATCAATTACAGCTGTGACCAAGGAAAAAATAAAATAAAATAAAACCAGCGAAAGAAGTAGCTGAGCGAAATAGGCGCCAAATTGCTAGGCAGTCTTTGATTGCTGCTCGACTGCTCGGCTGCTCGACTGCTCGGCAGCTCGGCTGCTTGGCGAATGAATGGCTTCCGACAATGTCGTGTCAATGAACTTTGTAAACAATTTTTAATCACATGTCCTTTTTGGCCTGAACTCTATGAATTGCCGACTTTCTATGCGGCACTCTGCGCATCGCCAATCACGCCCCACGCCCAACGCCCCACGTTCCACGTTCCACATCAAACAGCAGCCCATTGACGCCGATTTCAAATTAAATTGAATAAATCTCAGCCTACGCAGCAGGCTGAGGTAATGAAGTTCTGCCAACTATGCTACAGTGGTTGAAAGGTCAATGGGAAATGTGTTGAGCTGATTGAGCCAACTGAACTGATTATCTATGCATTGTCTATAGTCTTAAAGCATACATGATTTATCATAATTGTGATTGAAAAAGTTTTCCATTTGCTTAATTGCTCAAGCTTGAAGTTGACTTTTTGAGAAACATTTAATATTTTACTTAGTCAATTGAGATATGAAACTGAACTCTTTATTGCGCCAAAGAGTGAAAAGTTTTATTTAAAATTCTTACGTAATATGCTCTTCGAACTCAATGCAAAACTTTGATTAAAAAAAAAAAAAAAAAAAAAAGATTTTATATTAAAAATATATATGTATATACAAAAAATTATATATAAACAAATGTATATAAAAAATAATTATTTATTCATTTTCATAGCATATTATTAAATGTATGTAAGAGGCAGAAGGAGATGTGGCAGACCCCATGAAATATATATATTCTTGATCAGGCTAACGCGCTGAGTGGTTATAGCTATGTCCGTCTGTCCGTCGGCTTGAACTCGACGATTTCAAGAAGATATACGAGCTAGAGACTTCATTCTTGCTGTGCTAGGTTCGTATTCAGAAATTCGATAACTTTTTATCGTTCTAGAGTTATCGATAAAACATTTATTGAGAATCAGTTATAAAATCACATCTCGTTCATCTTTATTCAATTCAAATACTAGAGACGTACGATTTGGTTTGGCATATGGATATGAATGTCATGATCATAATATAAAAGTTTGATTGAAAATAACAAAGAATTTTGAAATAAAGAAATGCTAATTTTATAAAAACAATCAATATATAAAATTGATTTAAATATTCCCATATATATTTATTATACAATTTAAATTTCTACTCAAAACTGAGTATGGAAAAAAATTAAATATTGAAAAAATTTTAAATCATATAATATTTGAAACAGTTTTTCCAATCCAATTTTCGAAAAACAAATTTTTGAGTTTCAAGCTTTAATTATTATTTAACATTTTTAAATAATTTAAGATATAAAAAAAAGACTAATTCGGAAATAATTAATCAACGCTGGCAAAACATTTCATAAATTTAAATTGTAGGTATATAAATATTAATTTAAAAATTAACTTAGTTTTTGAAAAATTTAAAATAAAAGCAACGATATTTGTAACTTAAAAAAAAAAAAAAATTAAAATTTTACATATATAAATTTTTATTTTTGTAAAAAGTCCTAAACTTAATTTACAATATTACTTCATTAATGATAAATAAAATAAACGAATTTAAATTTAAAACTTTAAAAAATCATTCAACAAGTTTTTGAAATATATTTTCTGAATTCAAATTCAGCCTTTGGCTGAAATCTATGTAAGGATAAACTGATTAAAGATCTCCAAGATATCAATAGACGCTTCAGGCTTGAATAACAAAGATGAACTGATTACAAATCTCAAAGATATCAACAGATACTTGAAGCTTGGTGGAAAGATATTCGTTGCACATGGAAGCAATATTCATTGGGAATCGGTGCAAACATCTTCTGCCTTGGCAGACAGTTTCAATGGTGTGTGAAATTTGCTTGAGGCTGATTATCAATTTGAATTGAGCAACATGTTGCAGAGCTGTGGCACAGTGTGCGGCATTAGTTAGCGGCAATGGCGCAAACAATGGAGGCATTAATTTCTCAAAGGCTGCGGCACAGCTGCACGGCGCTGAATAGGGACGAAGCTGGCACTGGGGCAGGGCCAGAAGCAAGGGGCGGGCGGGCAGCTGCGGCAAGTGGAAGTGCGTCAACACGCTCTTGTTGGCCCATCGACGCGTTGACGCTCGACTAAGCTGGCAGAGATTTAGCATGTCGCGAATGGCTGCGGCACCTGCGTGCTAAATGAGCGTTCGTCTTGAGTGTCGAACTTGAGCTGGAGCTCTACGCGTTCCACTTTGCCACGTAGTAGCAACTGTGTAGTTCTCCCTCTCCCTCACTCTCTCTCTCTCTCGATTTCTCTTTCGATTTCTTCTTTTTTTTCGGGTAGGCGAGGTCATTGCACTACGAATTGGCAGTGGACGTCGCTATTGTCCGAGGTCCACGTTTTTACGTGTTGCGTGTTTTGTTTTTAATTGGGAAAACAAACGTAATTAAAGCATTCAGCAACCAGATTGAATAATGAGTAATCACCAAAGGAGGTGCGGGCAACAGGCAGCAGCCAACAGGCAACAGGCAAGCAGAGAATTGGTTACAGGCGCCCAGTGAACTGGCAATTAGTGCAACTCTCTTTATGTGTGTCTGTGTGTGTGTGTGTGTGTGTGTGCGTGGGCCAACTGAGCCGAGTGTGCCGAGTGAGCCTGAGCATGACCCTTGGCCACAAGCAACTGGTAACTGGATCCTAAATGCACACACATAACAAAGAAGCCAGTACGCTTCAGCGGGACGTACAGACACCCCGTTTGCATCACTGATATACTTGTGATTCTGCGGCCAGTTTGTTGGCAGTCAAACTGCAGCCAGCAGCCAGTGGGACGTCAACGGTTGTCGCCTACTGCTCAGCTTGTGGTTAGATAGTTACGGCCATGTTATGACATCGGCTTGCCAATTATCGCACACAATTAATGAAATTAACGCATTTGATGCTTAACTCCTACCGCTGAAAAACTAATCATCTTGTCAGTCTGCTTAGCTCAACTGGGGGATTGAATCGAATTTACGAACAACTCTGGCCAACAGCAATTAGTAAAGAATGGGGTTTGCTGTGCTGTTATGTGTATACATATATGTATTTATTTTTTTTTTATTTATTTAATTTTTATTTAAACTTTCATGATTTGCAAATAAAATTTAAAATTAAAGTTAGGATTATCAAAAGCTCACCTAATTTATATTAAAGACTTTTTCATTTAGCATAGAAAATTAAAAAAAAAAATTTGTTCTTGAGCTTGAAATCTGCAATTTATTTTAAAAAAAATTGTAATCTAAAGAAAAATATATATATGTTTGTGGTCAACATTTTTATTGTTGAAACTAAAAATGTTTAATAACTATAAAACTTAAAAAAAAAAACATTTGTAAGTATTGTTAACCAATTACTCATTTTAAGAACATTTATTCAAATTCAAGAACAGAAATTAAAAAAAAAAAAAAATGTAAATAAAACAGATATTTGTAGGTTTCAGACGAAAATTATATTTGATTTATACATTTATAAGTTTTAAGCTGAAAAAAAAAAAAAAACATATTATAGGTTAAACAAATTTTTTTAATACTTCTTATTTGGCAAAAAAAAAAAAAAAATAAATAAATAAATAAATAAAATAAAATAAATGATAATAATAATAATAATTAATAATTTAAGCTGGTTTTCAAACAATATTTAAAGCAGAAAAGAAAAACATATTTTAGGTCAAAAAATGTTTTCAAATAACTTTTTTGGCAAACAAAAAAAAAAGAATTATTTGAGATCAAAATTTTAAGCTGAAAAAACAAAAACATTTATGATGTCAAATAAATTTTGTAAATAACTTCTTATTTGGCATAAAAAAAATATATTAAAAAAGTAAATAAATAAATAATAAATATAAATAAATAAATAAATAAATAAATAAATAATAAAAAAATAAATGGAGTGAATAAAAAAAATAAATTAAAATAAAAATAAATAAATAAATTTAGGCTAAAAAAAAAAACATATTTTATGTCCAACAAATCTTTTTAATACTTCAAAATTGTAAAATGAAATTAAAAAAAAAAAAAGAAAAATAGATTGAAAATTGGGCTTAGAAATAAATTGATTTAATTATCAAATTAAATACTTAGTAACCTTGAATGATTTGAATTGGTTAAAGTATACTCTGGTCTATGAAAAGTAAGCTTAAAGGGGCTCAAAATGTGTTATCAGGCCTGTGTTCCGCTCTCTATTGTCTCGATTCAATTATGTGTTTAGCCATTTTGCTAATTAATTAAATATTAACTATGAATAGTAAAAATGTAATATCAACTTCAATTTGAAAAAAGAAAAATCCATGGACTCACAGAAAATCAGCTCAAGAGCTTGCAAATGGAAATGCATGTGAAACTTGCATACTTCATTTGGGCTATGGCCGAATTGTTTGGGGAAATTGATTGAAAATTCTGAGCTCAAATACACGAAACTCATTTCGTATTTCCCTTGAACATTTTCGGTGTCTCTCTGTCTGTTAATTATTGGTGCACAATTCGTGTGTTAATTGAACTGTAATGCACAAAAAAAGGCATCGACTGAAATGCATCATTGACAAATGACCGAAAAATTGAAAAGAATCATCTCGGCGTTAATGAAATGAGCTATCAGAAGTCATTCAAGTGTCTTTTGTTGCTAGGTGCTAGGCACAATTTGAGGCTAAAACTGGGGGCTGCTGTTGATGCTGATGGCAATGCTGATGAACACATGTTACACCACACACACTATTGATTTCCATGGAGGCAAGTATTGTGTGCGTACGGGTTGCCAGCTTGCCTGCCGAACTAATCTGTGCCACTCTCGAAATATTATAGAACATGCTGCGTCAAGGCATTTACTTTTTCCTCCCTCTCTCCCTTTCTCCCTCTCTCTCTCTCTCTCTCTCTATCTGTCACACTTTTTATTTTTTCTTTGGTTAGGGCAAACTGTGTGAGCCCCAGCATAGGAATTGATAGTGAAGGCGCATTCAAGGGAACGGAAGATAGGCATTCGCACGTACGTAGACTAGGGTAGTGCCAAAAGACAACAGCAATAATATCAACACAATACCAGCAGCGAGGGTGGCTTTGTAATTTTCGCCCAACATCTCATTAAACACACAAAATAGAAAATAATAGAAATAATAATAAAAAAATATATAAAAAAAAAACAGACACACTTTTTCAATGTCAACAAAGTTCAGCTCTTTGTTACTCCGCCTGGCTGGCAGACTTTTTGCAGCGCTTTCCTTAAGGGTAAGCTCAACCCCCTCTTTACTCCCGCCAGCCTGGCGCAGCCCCACCCCCTACCCACCAAAAAAAAAAAAAAGCGCCTTGCACGCACTTCTTAAGTAACCGCCGTGCTGTAAAAATTTTTGCTACTGACCTAGTTTTGCTGAGCGAGGAGTAAATACAAAAAAAAAAAAAAAAAAAAAAAAAAAAGGAAAAGAAAACTGAAAAAAAAAGAGAAAATGTTGCCACGCTTGGTTTTTGTTTGACTTGTCCAGACATATCGATGGCGTTGTTGGCATTACACAGCCTGCGCTTGTAGCCGGTGCTGAGCCTGCTGCTGCTACGACTCCTGCTGCTACGACTCCTGCTGCTGCTGCTGCCGCTGCTGCTGCTACGGCTTCTGCTTCTGTGCCAGTGTCTGTCTCACTGACTGTGCGTCCGTTGCTGAAATATCAAAGTTAAAGTCGCAACAGTTGCAGACAGCGCCGACTGATTGTGACAAGGTGTCGTACTTAGGAACTAGGCAGGACTCGAGCAGCCCAACTGACTGACTGACTGGCTGACTGACTGGCCAGAGCAAAGCGGGGCTGCGCTACCTGACGTGTCACGGGCACAAGCAGCGTCACTGACTCTGAGCTCAAAGCTGGCCAAGGCACGGCCAACGCAAAGGCCGCTGACAATCAACAAAGCTGCTCGGTGCAATGCACACACTGCGGAAACGGAAGCTGCAGCCATGTCGGCAGCGACGACGAAAAGGACAATATCATCGACCAGCTGGCGACGGGCACAGCAAATAGAAACCGAAATCAAAATGACAATCGTAAAATGTAAAATGTAAAATGTAAAATGTAAAAATGCTGAAATTCAGTAAACTGCTTGTGGGCAAGACAAGGCGAGGCAAGGCAGCGCGATGACGACTGCGATTCCAATGATGACAACAGCTGATGACAAAAGCTGAATGCAACGACGAAAGACGAACGACGAAAAGGCGATAGACGAACGACATGCGACAGTCGACGCGGTCGACTCTCGAGGCGCAAAACAGGGTGAAGGACACGGCGCGTGCATAACGTAACGCTTATTGAAATAGTTCTGAAGTGAGCTCGACGACGCCAGCATAAGATTTCAGTGCCAGCCCAGTTGAGTGCATGTGTCTAAGTGGGCCTTAGACCCAGTTACTGCCATTGCCACTGCCACTGCGACTCTGACTGTGGCTGTGACTGTGACTGTGACTGTGACTGTGACTGTGACTGTGACTGTGGCTATGGCAGTGGCAGTGGCAGTGGCAGTGCCCCCATCGCCTTAGTAGCTCTAGCAATTGTTCAGTTAACAATCTACCCTAACGAAGGCAGCTGCAACTGCAGCCACAGCCACAGCCACAGTAGCAGTCGGGGACCTTTCTCATGGATCTTTAGTGGCAGAAACAGTAGCTGCTGCTTGGGGGCTTATTTAGCGCCGCAGCCGTTAAGCAAAGTGCATGGCATAGATTTTTATCGATTCGTCTCGCAGAGCCACACTAGCCCAAACTAAAAAAAAAGTCAAATAAACAAATTTGCCACAAGCCAACTAGTTCTCTAAGCTCAGCTTAGCTCAGCTCATGTCTTGTGCTATTTAGCTTATTTCATAAAGGCACAGGGACCACAAGTAATGTGAAATTCCGACTCTGGCATTTACACATGTTGCATGCATCTCGGCTTGCAAGCGCTGAGAGCTGTCGTAAGCCCATTGTAAATGGCTTTTTGGGGTATATTAGTTGTGTGCATATGTATGTAACTGGTAAAAGGAGGCGTGGCAGAGAACTTACATATGTACATATATATAGTCAGTCTGTCTATCCGCTTGTCGCACATTCGTTCGTTCATCTCACTGTCCGTTCCTTCATCCGTCCGTACGAAGGCAGGCATATCGTGATCTATAAAAGCCAGAGAATGGAAATGTTTAATATATACTCGTGATATATGGAATATTGACTTACGTTTTATTTTATAATTATTATTTTGTTTATTTTTTTATTTTGTTTTATTTTTTGTAATAAAACATAATACTGAAAAATATATATAATAACTAATGATAGTATGTAATGAATAGAGGTCCGTTGACAGACATATTCGATGTCTGTTTTTCAATTTGTGAAAATAAGTATCTTTAACTCACATTCTGTTACAAAAAACTCAGAAAGCAACCGATTAAATGGGTTCTTCAGCGACTTCGTTCGCGATCGGCTCGCAATTCTTTTCGTTTATTTCGTTTTCATTCGCTCTGGCTGCTCTCGAGTCGTGCGTGTGCATGTGTATGTAAAGTGAAGTCCATTTGCATAGACTCTTTGAATGAGCTATTCATTTATTGAACTTCATTGAGCGAGCATTAATTGTTTCGCTGCCTAAACGATGTTCGGCACAAGCGCCTCACACAAATAGTTTAAATCAAGAAAAATTTCAAATGAAAAGAGTGAGATAGAGAAAAGAAAATATGAAATATAAATTATATGAAATGAAATAATATAATTGAATACTGCGGCAAACAAAATATATGAAATAATAATAATCTAATAAATTATTAAAATTATTAAATTAATTAAAATATAAAAAAAAAAATCAAATACACTTAATATATAACAAAAATTACAAAATTTATTAAATACTGATAATATAAATTAAATAATAAAACACGAATAAAAACTTAACAAATGAAGTTAAATATTGAAATTATAATTTAAAAACTTTAGCAAAATATCTATGTGATTTATCATACAATTATATATTATATATTACTAATGTCATTAACACGCTCTGAAAGTTAAAAAAAAAAAAAAAAAAAAATGCATCTACATTTGAAAAAAAAAAAATTAAAATAAAATAAAAAATAATAATAATAATATTTAAAAAAAATTAAAAATAAAAATAAGCTAAAATAAATAATATAAAAAATAAATAGTTTAAAAAATATAAATAAAAGGATAAAAAATATATTATAGATAATTATGTAAAAAAAATGAATTAAAATATAATAAATAGTTAAATAAATTCACAATTCAATAAACAAACTAATCATAATAAGCAGTAGGCATAACATCTACTTACATGTGTATTTGTATGTGTGTGGTATGTATGTATGTATGTGTGCATTGCTTATCTGAAAAGTGCATAAATCAATTCTCAAATATGTGTATTATTAACTCTTAGCAGCATTCAGAGTATCTGTTATTCGAACAGCTTCAAGTGGAACTCTTTTAATTGATATAAATATGAAATAATTCTTGTTCGGCCGCCTTCATCGATGCTTGGGGCAAATTCCAGGCACATTCATTGCAAATGCTTGCAGTTTGTTGTCGGGACCTGCACATGTAAGTCCAATCATCGATTTTACATAAATCTCCAGGTAAGTCCCTCTATTGTAATGCGAATAATGTCTTTCAATTTGAACAGTCCGCACATTCCATCATTAGTTTAAGCTGTTTATCGCATTCCTTCGACTCCTTTTGCGTATTCTTATTTTCTATTAGCATCTCTAGATTTGCTGCCGATGTTTCAGCACTGATTGCCCAACCTGAGAAGCTGAATAGAAGAGCTTCTAAACACTGCCTGCTGCAGCTCCAGCCAGCAACGATTGACAGACCGAGACGGCTTCAGTGCCAGCCAGCAACGAGGCCAGGCCATGCCAGGCCGTTCATTGAGCAGAATCTGCATCTGATACCAGTTTATTGTCATCATCAACTCCGTTTTTCTTTCTTTTTGCTTTTGCCATTGCCAGGGCTGTGTGGTGTTTTGATTTTGTGCTCTTGTCCTGCTGCAAAGTTGCCTTGGCGCAGCGAAACCTGCTTATCACAGCCAATGATATCATGAGATGCATCGCAGCAAACTTGTCGACCAGAAATTAAATTCTAACTTTGATGCTGCGGCAAAGGTGCGGAGTCATGCTGCACTCGACTTTCGCCATGGTAATTGCCTTGCCTCACTGCGCGCACTGCAAAGCTTTATAAATGCAAGTGAAGTGTATTACTCAATATAGAGATATATATATATATATAGAGATAAGAAAATGCTTTTATAGGTGTGCAATAGATGGAGTTGTTAGCCTAACCTTGACAAAACTGAAGAGAAGTAAATTGAACCAAGAGTCATATGAATATTTCTGCTTTACTCTATTCATATCTGCTAGCAGAAGAGATCTATGAAGTCGAGTTTCTCTGTTCTACATTGTAGCTGTTATAATATAAAGTCAATATTGTTAAGCTACTAACACTTCAATTTATTATCTAGTTCTCCCACTTGTCAACCCACTCGTACTCCTCTCCCGCGCAAGGGCTCTTCAATTTGCAGCTACTAATTCTACTTTTCATAAACTTTCGCATTAATATTATCTCTTTCCTGGCTTCATGGTTTCAGCCAATTTACATTGTTCACTTTGAAACCAAGACAAACGGGTTTGCTTTCTGCTGCAATTTCAATTAAAATTGTTCTTTGGTTTCTTGACCACTAAAAAAAATATGGAAAAATTCCTTTGGAAAATCAAATCAGCAAACTACTTGTTTCTAAACAACTAATGGAAGCCCTAAAAGTATTAATTACAATTAAAACTTTTGTTTAACCATTTTCATTTTATTTTTCACCATTTTCTCTCGCTGCTCAAAATAGTTTTTCATTTGATTACATATAAATGCCTTAAGGTAAATATTAATTAATAAATATGAAAAAATAGTTAAAATAAATTGTACATTTTTAAATTTACATAATTAAAATTGAAAATAAAAATAATAAATAATAACAAAAAAATTATAATAAAAATTTGCAATGCAAAATCGAACAATTTAAATATAAATACTGAATGTAACTCAAATAAATATTAAAAAAAAAAGAAATATATATATATATATATATATATATATATATATATATATATATATACATATATCATTTATATTTTGTATATATAAAACATAAAAAAATTACTATAAATGTATGAGTCCTTATAGATTAAAAAATAATATATAAGAAAAAAATATATATATGTAACTCAGCATGCATAGAAAAAAAATATATAAATATAAAAAAAAAAAGATTAATCATAAACAAATATTTACAAGGTACAAATATATAAGAAGAGGACATATTAAATATAATCATATTAATTGTCAAAAAATTAATATATATATATATTTTTTTTTTATTTTTTTTTTTTTAATTTATCAGTTAAAGTCCTTTAACTTAATTTTATTTTACTTTTTTAACTCAACTTAAAAAAAAAAAAGTAAATTAAATAAAAAAAAAAAATAGATTGTATCATTCCAGAAAATATTTAATCAACGTACAATAATAAATAGTTGGAAAAAAAATAAATAAAAAATAAAAAAAAAATTATTAAAAAATATATATAGATATATATAATAAAGAATATATAAAATGAAAATATAAGAAAAATGTTTAATGCTTCCGCACATCTAAAACAGAACTTTCCGTTGATGCCAAATGCTGTGCTCCTGGCTAACAGCAGCATAACAGCTGGGAAATTTGTGGCTAACAGCGTCCGTTAAAATATCCCTCACGTAGCGCGCGCCTTTCCTGATAAGAGGCGCGTCGCAGGCTGACTTTGAGTTAGTTGCCAGCGAGCAACCAAACGACATGGACGTGGAGCAGCAGCCCCAGCAGCAACCATAGGTCGCAGCTCAAAGCCAACATTTGAATGGACAACGGTCAGCAGCAATCACATTTAGGCGCAGCTCAACTGTAAGGCAGCGTCACAGCAGCATCAGCTACAAAAAACAAACACAAATTGAAGTTTGTGTTATTTTGATAGATAATTTTTTTTTTTTTTTTTTTTGTGCTTGTTGCTGAAAACTTTTGAAGGCTGGCAGCCAGTTAATAATAAAAAAAAAAATAATAATACAAAATATTTAAAACAAAAATAGTGAATATTAAAGAACAAAAAAAGTTTGCTTTGCACTTTTTAATTTTTTTTTTTTTTTTTTGTGTGTTAAATTTAGCATTTGTGTCTTGTGACATTTCTGTGGCAAATAACAAGCATATTGAGTGAGTGAGTGTTTGTGAATGAGTGTGCATGTACGAGTGTGCATGTGTGTGTGTGTGTGTTACGTGTTGTGCATGTGTAAGCAGGCGCAAAGCGAAAATTGCTTGGCGCGCTTAAAAGTAGGCAACGGAAATGCAACGCACTGAACTTGGCTCGCAATTGCCTCACTGTGTGACTGTGAGTGTGTGACTGTGTGACTGTGTGTGTGTGAGTGTACGTGTGACTGCATTAGTAAGTATGTGAGCAGTCAGTCTAAGCGACTGCTGCTCGCCACAAACTTGTATGTGCAACAATTATTAATAATTAGCTTCACATTTAAAGCAGCTTGAGTCTACCCACCGATATGTATTTATACAAACACTGCCAACTGTGCAACGCGTGCTGCCAAATAGCTAAATAAACAAAAACCAAACCAAACAAAACAAAAAAGA
Source organism: Drosophila borborema (assembly GCA_030914335.1). Taxonomy (NCBI): domain Eukaryota; kingdom Metazoa; phylum Arthropoda; class Insecta; order Diptera; family Drosophilidae; genus Drosophila; species Drosophila borborema. Next base: position 2,405,358 of record JAUESP010000311.1, on the reverse strand, counting down.
GAGAAAGAGAAAGAACTTTAAGCTAGCCACAAACAAAAACTGTCAAGTTAGCCGAACAAGAACAAAACAACAAACAGCAACAATACGACTTCCTTTTTTTTTTTTTGGCATTTTTTTGTTTGTTTATTGAGAAAGTGCAAAACAAGACAAGCAGCGAGAATCATCGACAACAGAAGCCGCCAACGTGTTCACAATTTCGTTAAAGCTAACGCCCACAGGCTGGCCAGGCCGTGCGGTAAGTTGATATTTCCATTTCCATTTTCATTTTTCATTTCACGTTTGCTCGTTTTGCCTTGCTACATCTCTGGCGAGCCTCCCTCTCCCACTCTTCCTCTCCCATTCGCCCAGCTCGTTTCTCATTTTCGAAACGCAATTGCGAGTGCACTTTTAGCAGCGTTTTGTTCGTAATACACGAACAAGCTTCAAACGCCGCTTGATTTCTAAGTGCATCTGCATGTTTGCATGTGTTCGATGCTCTCCCTCTTTCCCTCTCTCTCTCTCTCTCTCTCTCTGAGGGTCGTGGTTCGGGTTCGTTATTACAAGTTATGCGCTTTGGCATGGCAGCAGCAAAGCCAACAAGCCAACAAGCCAACAGACCAACAAGCCAACAATCTAACAATACCAGGCAGCTGCTACCAATGCTGCTGCTGTTGCAAGCGCCAAGAAAAGTCACGTTGCCAATGGCAAATGGCAACTTCGAGTTGCTCTACCCCAAAACAACAAACTATATATGGCAGCAAGAAGCAGAACTAAAAACGTATAAAAGCTAATTTTGTCACACACACACACACTCACACACTTACTTGTAGATAGGGATATACTATATATAGTGGCATCTCTTTCAAACGTGCCAACTCTGTCCAGCGCGATAGCAGTTGGCAAAAGTTGTCAAATTGCACGCTGCAGCCACGCAGCAGCAACTCTCATCAAGCCAAGGCCAATAATTGTCATTTACGAGCTGAGCATCGAGACAGCGACAGGGACAGACATAGATGTAAATATATAAGATACAAATACACATACATATATGTATATATATATATAGAGTCATCTTATTCAAATTGCTGTGAAAAAACGTTGCAATCGAAAGCCACCGACTGCAAAGTACTCTGATATATCTACTCTACTCTACTCTATATTTAAACATATAGCAATATAAAAATATGCAACATACTTATATATATGTTAATATATACAAAAAAGTGTCAGTTCTTTCATTATACTATATAAAAATTGTAAAAACTTCAGGCGCTACCGACTGCAGAATACTCAAAAATATATTTAAATATATCTACGTATTATCGCAAAAGTATCGTATGTCAAAAAACAAAATTTTACAGTAGAATATTTTTTTTTTTAGTTTTCTCAGTTTCAAATGATCAAATCACGGAATATATATTTTTAGTTTATTTACAAATGTTATTTATAAATTTTTTTAAATATTTTTTTGTTAAAAAAATAAAATAAATAATTGGAAATTATCTTTAGTTTAATTGCAAATGTTATTTATACATTTTTTTTAAATAAAATAAAATAAATAATTAGAAACTATCTTCATACAACTATACATACAAATAGTATGATATACGATATAAAAAAAAAGTATTAAACATAAATTGTATTGTTGTTTTAGTTGTTTTTATGAGATATATGTATTTGGTGTATAAATATTTTAAAACAAATGTAATGCGTAAATGTATGGCAAATATATATTTTAGTTTTAAGGTAATTAGATTCATTAGTGTCTGTCAAATAATTATTGGCTTTCATCTTCTTCATCTGCCTCATCCAAACAGTCTGGAATGCTTTTTGAATAATATAAGCTTAAATATTCATTATGAAACTCAGGAATTATACTATTTTGTTTACTAAAATTGCTTAAAATTCCTTTTTTATATTTTTAATATTCATTTCATTATTATTATTTATTGTTGGATAGATAGTTTAGGTTTCTCCATTCGTATGCACGGAAATTATATTTAAATAGAATTATAAGGAAAGAAATCGCGCCTGTGTGCTCTCACAACAATGTTTTTTTTTTTTTTTGACTAACTTAGAGATGATACCTATCACATAGATATGGTAAATGCTGTAATCGATACATATCGCATTGCTATAGATGATATTTTCAACACAACATTTATTAGTAACAATAGTAACTTATTCGTTTAATTTTAAATTTCTTATTATAAAACTGTTTCACTCCTGAAATGAGCGTAAATATATGTGCGATATTTATTTTGTATCTTGGGTTATCAAGGCGAGAATTCATGAAGAATTTCAAGTCTCTCGTATTAATATAAAATATATAATATATTATAATACTTATTACTTAAATATATGATTACTTAAATATATTATTTTTGGCTAGATTCAATTTGCCACGCCCTCAGTGGGTACATATAATTTATAGACAGTACACAGAAAGGGTTTAGATTAATGTAACTAATCAAGTTGTGGCTTGAGCTCCAAAATTACAGAAATTACAGGGTATTTTTCGATCTGTCACGCCCCAAAGAAGAAATAGATTACTGATCATCGATAACTGAGCTGAAAATATACAATTCTTATGTTTATAGTTTTAGTTTTAGTTGGGTAAGTGATGGAGCAACTCAGCAATAACCAAATGATCAAATTGTCATTTTTCTATATTTCAAACTTTAGAGTTATCTTGAGCGAACTTACAGACGTCATATTGTTTTCAGCGTGAGCTGTTAACTCCATTATATGAGTCAAATTTCCCGTGTCTGGCAAGAAGGTTTCCCATATACAATTGTCACGCCTGATTTGAATTACTTAATAAAACAAGAGTATTCACAACTATATATTTCAAGTTTCAAGTCTCTCGCACTAAAAGTGCTCAGGATAGAATAGAATATATAGAAAACATTATAAAGTCAGATTCGAATTTGAAACGACCCTAGTGGACGTAATGGAAAAATCCCGTTAGAGTTTATGAGAGCCACAAGTACATATTCGGAATTTCAAATTTCTCTAGACATTGCACAAAACGAATATACTCATTGCGATTCATGAATGAGCATGAAAATCTAAGAATGTGCAAATCGAAGTAGATTGACGACATTTTATAGCGGCCATAAAAAAATGGCATGCTTAAATTGAATTGGGTTTTCCCCTTTTCTTGGCCAGATTTGAAAGCAGAGAGCTGCGCAAACCAAATGCTTAATTGAAACATATTTTTCGATTTCGATTTAGCCAAAGTCAATTAACTCGTTTCGACTTTGATTATGAAGCAGAAATTAATTTAATAAATAATTATAATTAATTTCTTAATATATATATGCTCACTCTCTCTCTCTCTCTCTCTCTCTCTCTCTCACTCTCTCATTATCTCTATATAAATATATGCTTAAATAATTAATACAAAGAACACTTTGAATGCTTTGGCTAGGCCGCAGCAAAACTGAGTCAAAGTTTTATAACTCGGGTCAAAGCAATTTATAGCAGTCTCCTCCTCTCTCACTCTCTCTCTCTCTCTGTGTCTCTGTCTCGCTCCGTGTCTCAGTCTGTTAATGCTGTTGCTGCTGCTCTGCATACAAATGTCAATTTCAATTGCAAATTAATCGGACAGCCTCCCGTGTCACGCGCGTGTCACGCGCACCACGTCGCCACAATCGCTCTGACCCTGAACGACTCTCGCTGATGACTTTTGCGATAAGCCTTCGATTAAAAACTCGCCCATTTGCACTAGCCAACAAGTTTGTCAAGCCGAAAGTTTTCCGCTTTCCACATACATATATATAAATCTAATATATTTCCTTTGAGCCAACACAAAGTAGAAATTTGTCGGAGAGTGTTATCAGCAATGGCTACTCAGCAGTTTCGCTCGTCCTTGCCAGCAAAGTTTTCCAGCAAGTTTCCATCTAAGTTTTCATTCTTTTTGCAGCTCTTTCACGATTTTCTTTGAAATTATTTTCACTTGGACTTCTTTTTGCCATTTGCCCGGCGGAGTTGGCGCCTGCAAGTATGCAACGTTCGCTTCGACATCTATTTCTTTTTTTTTCTTCTCTCTATTTGATTCGCTTTTGGGCCGCACGCGCTTTATTTCTATATTTTTTAATTAAAAGCTTAATTGGCTCTGCCACACCTTTGAGAAAATTAATATATGTAATCAAAAGAACAAAATAAAGAAAACGATTGCGTAATTAAAAGCAAACAACAAACATATTTGCCGCTGCTCGTTTCTACTATATATCTATTAAATAAAATATATATATATTATATAATATTGCTAAGATCGTTCAGCTTGATAGCGTCACAGACACGCCCCACACATCTCGACTCATTGACGCCTCGTCGCAGTCCGCATAGAAATTAAAAACTTAATGTTCGAGCTAACACACACACACACACACACACACACACACACACACACACACATCCTTCTCATGTGCTCATAGTGTTTAGCATTAGGCTTCAACAGCTTTGCTCCTAAATAGAATTTGTAGTACAAAGCGAAGTGCGCGTGGGCTTAGCCTAGTTCAATGGCTATGCAAATATTGACAGCTTCGTTTTACAGCATGCGGAATACATTAAAAACGTTAAACGTTCTCTATGATAATTACGAAATTACTAAATATTGCACTTCAAATATATAAAGTTGGGTTTGCTAAATAACAAGCCAAATGGGTGAGAATAACGATAATCTTAAAGTTGAGATACAAATAGAGAAATATATACTAGAGCTAAACGAGCATAGAATATGAAATTAATTTCTTTGATTAAAAATTCTTAATATAGTAAATATGCAGATATAGTCTTGAAAGCGCTTAAAGACTTACTCGATGTTTATAAACATTTCTCAATATCTTTCTTTTTGCGCACTCTCCCATTCTCTCTCTCTATCTCTCTCTCTCTCTCTCTCTTTCAATCATACTCACTTTTTCCTATCCCTCTCTCTCTCTATCTATTTATCTTTCTTTCCTTGACCGTCTCTTAGAAACTTGATTTCTCGACACTCACCCTCTTTCCCCCTCCCTCTGTCTTCATCACGCTTTCTATTTCTTTCTCTCTCTGCCTAAGCATCTCCCGCTATACTATGCTATAGTAGCTCCCTCCCTCCCTCTCTCTCTCAACCCTTTCGACTCGTTGTCTCTCGCTCTATGTGAATCTCTCTCAATTCTCTCAATACTCACTCTCTAGTCTAGTCTAGTCTAGTTAAATTCTACTTCAACTACTTACGCTGTGCTTTATAATCGTTGACGTAATGTACGGAGTATATTGGTTTCATCTAGCTGTCCCCTCCTCTATCTATATGACAGTCCATGCGTTCATTCATTCATCTGTCTATGCGTACGTCACTGTGTCCGTTTTTATGAATGCAATGTCCTTTGGCATCAACAGCAAGCAATATCCTCTACAGTTTGGAGCCTTAGACCCAAAAACATTTAAAGCAACTCCCAGAACTCCAGAATCTGACAGTTCACTTCCCGCATGCCTCCTCCTTGGTATTGATTCTCCATTTACTTGGAGAGAGTGTTTTGCTCTAAAGATTTCCCGGCTCGGCTCGTTGCCTTCACATAAATTTACAAATATGCGAAACAGGCAATCATCGACATCATATCCTGGCCACAATGAATTTGTAAAGCGAAGAGCTGCTTTGCATCAGAGCAGCCGACAGACGTTTTGAATGGACTGTAATCTGATTTCGTTTCTTGTTGATGATTAAAAGTACATTAGGAATATATAAATCGGATGCTTTAAAACTCATTTGACTTTGATTCATTGCAATGCGCCGTCTGTCGTCCGGGCTTAAAGTCCAAGTTTTCCCTCTTCTCTGTTTTTTTGTATTTATTGACTTGAGTTGATTTCCTGCTTTTCTTTTTGCTTCTTTGGCTTTTTGTGTTTTGGTTTTTTCTTTTTTTTCTTTTTTTTTTCATTCTGCTGATATGTGGTTTTCGTACAAACTTAATTTGTGCTTGGCTAGCGTGAGAATGTTTGGCTCAATGCGATTTCCTGTCGCTCCTTTTGTATGCTGTCGGGCAAAGGACGAAGGACTCATTTTGTGTGTAAATTAAAGGAGGTTCAACAATTTTTTGGGGACATTGGCCAGCTACCCGCTGGCAGGCGGACTAGAACATGCACGTACACGCACACACACGTACACGCACACACACACACATGCATATAGTCACGTGTGTGTGCGTGGGGATATTCATCTATGTCGCACATCGTTAAGCGCTGCCAGTTTGACTTAATTTGCGTTAAACTTTTTTGTTAAACATATCATTCGGCTGGCAGGCCGGCAGCAAACAGACCAAAAACCAAGCAAAACACACACACACACACACACACACACACACACACACGTCGTAAAAGCGACGCGAGAAACACAAACAAAGGCATTAATCATGCCAGCTCAGGGACCAAATACATATACAACATATAGAAGCAAGAGTTGGAGAAAGAGAGAGAGAGAGAAAGAGTGGGGGACAGCTGTAGCTAAAAAAAAAAAAAGCAAATAAAGTCTTTATGGGATTTATTAAGCATTTGTTTCGTTGCGCTATGTGCCTATTGAGACTCTCCAAAATGCTCAAAATCAATGTCAAACAGTGCACTATGGGGAAAATTCCAAATTATCGAGTATAAATTAATAACTTGAAAACTAAGCCAGATTTTTTGATCCGGTTTTTTTATTATTACTATGTATTCCCTTAGAAATATTTTTGGAAAAGGGGGGTGTCCCCGCCCACCCAGAAATTTTTTTTATTAGTAAGTTAAAAAAAAAATTTTTTTTTTTTTTAATTTTAGTTATAAATATTTCAAACTAATTATTTTTATTCCAAAAGAAATTAATATTCTTTAGTTTCGAGTTCTTAATCAGCCAGAAATATTTATTTTACAAAATCGTCTTCAGGTTCATTTTTTTCCATTCGGCAATTATATTCTTGCAAATAATGCGGATTTTGCTTTTCAAATATAATTAATAAGTTTAATCTTTTTTAGTTTCGCCTTAAGAAAATCAAGAATTACTCTGTTATGGTTAGTTTTCCATTTTCCATTGAACCAAAAGGCATTCAGTTCAGCGTTCGAAACCTCGTAGTCACTTGCAAGAAATTAATTTGCGCCGGTTGTGCGCAAAAGTGCACATTGAGACAAAGCTCATTAAAATTATAATTAATGACTCTACGATATGCAATTGGAATTACACTTATCGACCCTTCTAGTTTTTTTATATGCCTTCTCAAAGTTGAAATTCCTTTACAAGAAATGGCATTGGAAAGCATTTGCTAATTTTACAAAATATTAATAGAACAAGCACAAATACAAAAAGTTGGGTTATTCAACACATAGTACAAACTCTTGTGATTGATATCCCTTTTAAATTTCATAAAAATTATGCATGGTCTTCGAGTAATGACAATTTGAAAATCGGCTACCAAAAATTGCAATATGAAGTCACGTGCTCTTTGAAAACAAAAGCTGACTTTAAAAGCTGTTAGGCTTAATACTGGACTGTTAATTAACATTGTAGGTATTGTTGCCAAAAGTTTGGAGTTTTCTAAATATGCTAGTTTTAAAAAAATAATAATAATTTGAATACTTTGAAAAAAATACTAAATACCCGAAAAACGGCAAAATTCCCCATAGTGCAGTGCAGCATCATCTATATGTGTGTGTGTGTGAGTATTTTCATAATATGACAAACAATATAAAGCCCAAAGATGAGTTGAACAATTGACAAATACTCTCAGCTCAAGCCAAATCGCTCGCAAAAATAAGCAAAAAAAAAATATATTTATTTTTATACAAAATTTAACTTAATTTATAAGAGTAGATACAGTTGAGGGTGAGGCAGAGAGAGAGACGATTAGAGAATTAGGGAATTACACCCACTTCCCACAGAGGTGGACAAGGGCAGAGCTTCAAGGGTTGGGGTTAACGCTTCCGCAGGTTCAATTAAGCGACCCAAGGGGGCGGGGCCTCGATTGAGCCCAGGCAGGAAGTAGGTAAGGAAGCAAGATCTATAGCAAGAGGATTAGAATTAGTGTATTTAGGCATTGCCAAAGATGTGTGTTTAAGAGAAGCGAATATGATTAGTGAGGCAAGTTAGAGTGTTCCTGGGCGGAACTGCTTGACTAGGACATGGGCTGAATCCTGCGAAAGAATGGAATTCCAAACGTTTTACGCTACATTACAAGCAGATATATATATATATATATATATATATATATATATATATATATATATATATATATATATATATATATATATATATATGCATCTATATTTACGCTGCTTACAACTGCGCTTGGGATGTGGAATGAGCTTTACTAAGAGAATTTAATTCACGTTCTCGTGATGTAGATGAGCTTTGCTTTTTTTTATAAATTTTTATTTAACATTTGTCTACCTTTAAGGCAACTTAATCTAAACAAAAATGAATTAATATGCAATATAAAAAATCTAAAAGCTGTAAGACACTTTAATATACCAAGGACTTTTAAACCCCAAAGAAGGATAAGGAGATTTTTGAGTGTGATATTTACAAAGAGAAAAGCAAACTCAAGACACAATAAGGCAGCTCTTGAAGACTCAAGTCTTCTTCTGTCATCGAGTCATAGAGCGAGATATTAGCATTCATTCATATGTGGGACGACGTGGTAAAAAATGATTCTAGCAAAACGAAAAGAAGGAAGAACTCTAAAAAATTTCCATAATTTGATACAAGACTATTGACTATGGATTAATGTTCAGCAATACGATCTTTGATGGTCAATGAGCGCTAATCGTTAGTCGTTAGCTAATCAACAATCGATGATCGATTATAGTCTACAATCAACAATCGATTATCGATTATAGTCTATAATCAACAATCGATGATCGATCATTGATCATCAACAATCTATGCTCGATTATAGTTGATTGTTTATCAATTATACACTATTTATTATCGACTATCAGTTATCAACAATCTCTGCACGACTATCGATTATTCACTATCAATTATCGACTATCGCCACATGCCATGCCCTGACGTCAATAGACCGATTGTGCCAGGCCTGGGCTTGGTCATGGTCAGACGCGCATTTCGTTGTATTCTTATTCTCGCTAGGCCCATCTCTCTCCCCCTCCTCTCTCCCCCTCACCACTCTCTCTCTCTCTATCAGTCTCCGTCTCTGTCTTGTTGTAGTTTGTTTATTTAACAAAATGAAAACTTTTGGCCCGAAACTAGACCGCAATAACTGTAAGTGCTCAGCAAACAGTATCGCAAAAGCCCAAAAACTAACAACGCCTGCGACAAGTGTAGACACACAGAGAGACAAGCAGTTACCTATACATATATCTCTATATATATAATCTATATATATATACATAGCTGTACCTGCTGGCCTTGTCCGGTCACTGGCAGGCACACACACACACACACACACACACACACACTCATTGATACACACACCGCCTCCATATTGGCGCGCTTGAATCAGTCGTGTGTGTCGAGTGTCCTGGCCACTGGCAAATTATTATGATAATCGCTGGCATAAGTTATGCGACATTTTTACAATATGACAGTTCGATGCGTGCGATTGCGTTGGCGCTCGCTGCTGTTGGCCAAATGCGTATTGGGGTAGTCGCACCTATCGAGTGGCAACAACATGTTGCCAGGGCGCGATTCATTCAGTCAGTCTTTCGGGCAGTTAGCCTGGCTGGGGTTTGCTGCCTGACGATGACGATGGCGGCGGTTGCCTTGGGGAAATTAAGTTTGTGTCATGTTTTGTGTCATTCAATCTCCCCAGACGGCAGCCCAGCAGCCAGGCAGCTCAGCAGCTCGGCAGACACCATACGGCGTCTGTGTGATGTGGGCCATATGCAAATGGCTTAAAGTGTTGCATACTTATTCGCGCGCGGCAAGTGCAAGCTGCAAGCGCTTGGGGCAAGTGGCACAGCCCCAGCACTGGCAGCATCGATAGATGGATGTGCGTCAGCAAATGATTAACGCAGCATTTAACGACTTTGGTTTGCAGTTTCTTTTTTTTTATAGTCGATTCAGAGTTAAGTAACTGCAAATTATAATCAAAATAATTAAGGATTAAGAGCTTAAGCATGCCATTGGAATTGGCTTTTTTGGCCTGCCAGCCAAACGGCAATCGCACAGCTAATTGCTGTGTGAGACAGGACAGGACTGGACAGGACAGGGTAGAACAGATGGGCGGGCAGGTGAAATTTTTGAATGAGGGGGTGAAAATTAGTTTCTGGCACTGCGTCAATCTGATGGAAAAGTCAATAGGAAAAACAAGTTGAACTAGTAGTTGAGATTAGTTCTGTCATTACCAGAAGATGTGGGCGGACAGCGAAATGAAATGAAATGACGTAAGGATAAGCAGCTAGATGAATATTGCATTTAACTTTTGCAATGGGTGAAAGTAACATATAAGAATGTTTCGTAATGTGGGCTACACAAAGTATCGTTAAGTAAGTTTTCATAGGATAAATTTTCATATGCTCATGGTCATCAAATGTGAGCAATGCCAAAAGACTAATTTATGCAAAATAGATCAAAGCATTAGGCATTAGAAATCAATAGATAAAAGACAATATATAATATAATATAATATAATGGAATGATAATATTTATATACAATATTTTTATATATTTGTTTGCTATTTATAAAAGACAGATAGGCAGCTGAACTGATAAACGAACGAATATAATTTGATCAACTCAATGTGTTAGAACGAGCATGACCAAATATAATATATACAATTTATGGAGTCTGCCACGCCTACTTTTGCCTCTTACATTCGCCCTGAATGAAGAGAAGATGGAAATGCTCAGAGAAAGCTCTGATAAAATGTGGCTACAGATATCAAATAAATACAGGGGTGGTCAAAAGTATTTACACAACATAATAGTTTTAGCGTCTGCAACTTTGAAAGCATTTTTTCGTTGTTTCTGCTACTCAAACGCATAAGTAACGGGTTTTTCGTATTCTATGATCTATGCTGAAAAAACAAAAAAAGAATTAACAAAAATAACTGTAAAATGCCAAAAATAGAGGCATTTGAACTTATGCTTATGCGTTTGCATAAATATATCTGTATATGTTCAATATTTCTATATATGAAAAGTAAATAAATAAATAAATAAATAAATAACTGAAATAAAATATATTAAAAACAATATTCATATATTATAATAATCAATAAACGAAAATAAAAATAAAATAATGATAAATGAATAAATACATTAATGAAATAAATATAATATATAGAAAATAAAATATTCATATAATATAATAATCAATAAATGTAAAAATAAAAGATAAAAAAAAAATAAATAAATAATAAAATAAACAAACAAATAATATAAAATAATATAAATAATAAAATAAAATATATAAAATAAAATACTCATATATAGAAATCAATAATTGTAAATAAAAATGTATCTAAAAATTAATTTAAAAAATTAAATTAAAAAAAAAAATGCAAATTAAAATATGGATATATAAAATAAAAATATTGCCTAAAAATAATCATAAAAAAATACATATATTTAAAATAATTTAAATACAATGTGAGGTTTCTTCTTTCTATACTTTTTATACATGTATATAAATTAAAATCTATGTAAATAATTAATTAAAATATTCATTTATAAAATAAAAATATTACATACAATTATTTATATATAAAAAAGAAATATATTTAAAATATATAATGCTATGCGATGTGAAGTTCAATAGCCGAATAGCATACCTACTGCTTCCCCATAGCCATTAGCCATTTTAAAGCTAAATTCTTGTCATACAAGCCGAGAACTTTCTGTAGTCCGAGAGAATATTACCCGGCTCTTCTACAAAATTTGCAAGAAAACCAAATTACCAAATTATCCGCTCAGCTCACGTGCCATGGCGAGTGTAGCTAGATAAGACAAGAATTAACATGGGAAATTTACATTATAGCTGTCGTGAGCTGCGGCAGTGCATGGAAAATAAATATTTTATTATAATATTAAATATATATATTATAATATATATTTTATTATATATTTTGAGCAGCAATTTGATCATGAAATTTTCCTATTTTGACTGCATGCGAAAGAAACTTCTATATATAGATATATTGATTGATACATTGATACATTGTTACCTTGCATGTTTGCCTGGCACTTGTTTTATCGTCCCGCTTTATGACACTCGCTCCTCAATCCAGCTCTGGCTTCTGCTGCCACTGCCACTCCTGCTCCCACTCCTGCTACTGCTGGCTGCTTGGCTGGCTGAACGTCACGGGCTTCTGGTTGGGCAATTTATCAAATATCTTATACGAAACTCTGTCGCCTGTCAGCGTTGATTTTAGCGCTTAGTGTGCGCCACACTCCCACCTCCCCCTATCTCACTCTCTCGCTCTCTCTCAGTCTTCCTCTCTCTCTCTCTCTCTCTGTGTGTGTGTGTGTGTGTGTGTGTGGGCGTGGCAGGCGCGTGTTGACTGCGTGAATATAAAACACACCTGTTGCCAGGGCCTCGGGACTTGTACGTGCGCAGCGCAACGACATCGTCATTTATATGACACATGAGGTGCGTCCTTAGCCCCAACTACCGATGGGCAAAATTCCCCCCGCTCCCCCCCTTTAGCTCCATTCCTCTCTCCCTTTGCCCTTTGCTCAAGTACCGCCTCGTGTTGGTGTACTTTAAGGGCGTGCTGTCGCACAATAAAACACAAATAAAGTGTTCGCGTCAGGCGAGTGTCACAAAATGAACATTGCTGAGCGTATTATTTTTATTGCAGCGTGTTGATTGCAGCCACTGACCAACATGCAACATGTGTCAGCGGCAGCAGGAGGAGCAGCAGCAACAACAACAACAACAGCAACAGCTAGGAAAAGTGCCACGACATCTGTTGAAGCGTTTCAAGTGCTAAGAGACTTTGAGTCAAACATCAAAGTTCGTTGGACCTAAACAAAATCAAGCAGAAGCAGCAGCAGCAGGAGAAGCACAAGAAGACGAAGAAGAAGAAGAGACATTGCTGAGACAGCGATTGCAACTGCAACTGCTGCAAGCCCAGCATTGATTTACGCCTAAGATATCGCCAGGTAAGCCCCATGTATCAACTCCACTCATACATCGCCTATACATAAACATATATGTATATCCACTATATATACATATGTACCAATATCTATATATACTAATCCAATGTTCTAATTGCACTCAATTCAGTTAACATTAATATACATTATGCATAAGCTGCCCAAGCATTTTGGCTCACTTCAGAACTTCAGCAAGTTCAGCAACTCGTTCCCTGCTCTGCCCCTGCAGTCATCGATTGTCGCTTGTCAGCAGCAGCAGCAGCAGCAACAACAACAATTGTCAGATATTTAGCTAAAGCAATTTGCATACCATTATCGAATGTATCTAATCCTTGACTTCGAGCTGCTCTATTTTATGTGATTGACAGCATAGCAAAGTTTTCCCCTCAAAATATCTTGCCAAATGGAAAAATGTTTGCAGATTTTGCTTAGGACAAAAGCGCATAAATCAACAAATTATATTAATATCCAGCAGGTGAAGTGATAACAAAAATATGTCAGATATATATATATAAACAAGTAAGAAGGTTCTAGTCGAGACGACTCGACAGCGAGATACCCTGAACCCTGCAAAACAAAACTAATACTCTTCTTCTTTACGCACTCACGCGCGCTCTGCTAACAGCGCAGTTGCTGCCATGGCTTGGGGGTTAATCGGGCTATAGCTTGGACGCTTCTAACTCAAATATTATGCTTAGTATCCAAGCATAGCTAGAGCTTATTCCAGGGCAACTTTCGCTTCTTGATGAATTCGCAATTTGCGGCTTCTGCTCTCAGCTAGCATATACAAACGCACGATTTTCCCTAGTTTTTAAGCTCCTTCTCTATATGCTGAATTTCTTGCACAAATGGAGAGCATAATTGGAGAGTGCAGAATGGAGAATGCGCTCTGGGTTGGGCTCACAGTCAACCTTCATGTATGGCTTCTGCTCAGAGCTCGGCTTCTGCTTCTGCTTCAGAATCTGCCATTGAATTGAGCTTGGGCTCACACTCACCCTTTACTTGTCGGTCTGCCTCTGCCTCAGCATCTGACTCTGACTCGTCTTTATAGTCAGATTTTGACTCTGCTTCTGCTTGTGCTTCCCCAGTTGCCATTGACTCTGCCTCAGCATCTAGCAGAACTCAGACTCAGCCTGTGCCTCAGGCTTGGGCTTAGACTCAGATTTTCCCTCTCACTTGGGCTCAGGTTGAAATTCTGTATCAGCTTCAGCTCCAGAATCTACACCTAGTCTTTAACTCTCGCTATGTCTCAGCCTCAGACTCAGACTCAGACTCATACTGAGACTCAGACTCAGACTCAGACTCAGACTCAGACTCAGACTCAGACTCAGACTCAGACTCAGACTCAGACTCAGACTCAGACTCAGACTCAGCCCCAGACTCAGACTCAGACTCAGACTCAGACTCAGACTCAGACTCATACTGAGACTCAGACTCAGACTCAGACTCAGACTCAGACTCAGACTCAGACTCAGACTCAGACTCAGACTCAGACTCAGACTCAGACTCAGACTCAGACAGACTCAGACCAGACTCAGACTCATACGCACTCAGACTCAGACTCAGACTCAGACCAGACTCAGACTCAGACTCAGACTCAGACTCAGACTCAGACTCAGACTCAGACTCAGACTCAGACTCAGACTCAGCCCAGACTCAGACTCAGACTCAGACCTCAGACTCAGACTCAGACTCAGACTGCAGACTCAGACTCAGACTCAGACTCATACTGAGAATCAGACTCAGACTCAGACTCAGACTCAGACTCAGACTCAGACTCAGCCTCAGACTCAGACTCAGACTCAGATTCAGACTTAGACTCAGACTCAGACTCGATTCAGACTGAGACTCAGACTCAGACTCAGACTCAGACTCAGCCTCAGACTCAGACTCAGACTCAGACTCAGACTCAGACTCAGACTCAGACTCAGACTCAGACTCAGACTCAGATTCAGACTCATCACCAGACTCAGACTCAGACTCATACTCAGACTCAGACTCAGACTCAGACTCAGAATCAGACTCAGACTCAGACTCAGACTCAGACTCAGACTCAGACTCAGACTCAGACTCAGACTCAGACTCAGACTCAGACTCAGACTCAGACTCAGCACCAGCACCAGCACCAGCACCAGCACCAGCACCAGCCCCAGCCCCAGCCCCAGACTCAGACTGAACCTCAGGCTCTGCCGCTACAAATCTTTCATTGGCTCCGGCTTGAGACTCACATTTAGACTTTGCTTCCACTTTCAGAGCTGTCATTGGCTCTGGCTTGATCCCCCATATCTAATAATTCACTCAAGCACA